>VXBJ01002459.1:561877-588803 GCA_013400055.1 Nycticryphes semicollaris
GAAGTCGCCGCTGCCAGGGCCAGCCGAGCGGGGCCGCCGAGCGCTGCCCTCTCCGCCTGAAAACTTTATTTTCCCCGGAGACACGCTTCTTCCTGTCCTCTCTTTTCCCCTCTCTCTGCCTCGGGTGTGAGTGGCCCTACCGAGTTCGGGAGTGTCAGACCGTTTGAGACCCCCCCATCCTCCTCCTCCTCCCCGTTCCCCTCCCGGTCGCCGCCAGCCGGAGCTCGCTGGGGCTCCGCCGGGCCACCGGCACCGGCGAGATGCGGAGCGGAGTGGACTGGCGGCGGTCGCCGGGGGTTCCCGGTGTCGGAGTGGGAGGGCCGCGGCTGTCGGCATTCTCCCGTTTCTGGGACGGTTCGGGCTTTCCGACACCCGGCTTGTCGGGGGATAAACTCCGTACATGTGCGAGTGTGTTAATTATTGTTGGGCATCTAGAGCAGGCGAGATTGCTTATGGGTTTTGGAGGAATCATAATTTCGCTTGGTAAAGCGATGCTCCTGGGGGGCTGTCAGGACCACTGAGGAACAGGCAGGTGTTTAGTATGTTTCTGCGGTCCGGTCCCACGGTCTGTGCAGTTTGGTAGTTAGGGGCTGGAAGACAGAATTGCTGTTTCTTGTCCTAACCCTAAATCTGAGGTGGATTTTTTGGTGTTTCTGAGCAAATTGTTTGTTCCTCCTTTATCTCGGATTTTTCCTTTTGCAAACCTGACGTAAAAAGATCAGCCTGCTCTGCAATGCTGTAGTTACATTGATGGCATTGAAAGTAATAATCTGCACGTTTGGAAGCTGAGCTCTTTTTCAGTAAATAACACTAACACCAGCACTATCCCTCCTTTTGCGCGCTGTTGCAGCAGTGTAACAAAGTAGCATAGCTTGTTTTTTTACATTATCTGTGTATTTTCATTAATCCTGCCCTTTCATGTGCTCTACCCAAAGTGGTGAGATAGAAACTTTTTGCTCTACTTCTAATGTTTTAAAAAACGGTTTTAACAGAGACGCAGTTACCTGTTTGCAGTTAAGTGTCACCATCATCTTTGTTTCCACTCATTCAAGAGGGATGAATGAGGTAGTTCCTACTTCTAAGAGTTTATTTTAGGTGACCTGCAAATTCAAGCAGCTGCAGTGACACAGGCATTTCTGTACCTGTAGGATCGCTTCTCAGAAATTGGAAGCTGAGTCTTCGAAGAGTAGTTCAAAAGTCTGACTTTACTATCCCCACTGGCACCTTCCCCACCTTTGGCTATGCTCCATACTGAGAGAAGGACCACATTATCTGTTAAATTAATACATAACAGTTTGTGTATGTGAAGTGCCATACAGGCAATAAATATTGCCAAAGGGCAGGCTGAGACTGGAAAGAAAATGAGAGGATGTGAAGTGCTTTTTGTGTTTCCCCTCCCAGCTGTGGGAAATCCTGTTAGGTTTAAATAACAACTTCTCTAACCTAGTGTAGCAGGGGTATAAGGAAAAGTAAGTAATTAGACCACTTGTGCTAGTAACTAGATCTTGAATAAGACAGGAGCTCCTCAAGAGGATGGGTGCCATCCCTCTTTCCCTAACAGTGAGCCAGCGTACCAGTTTCTTTAGTTTCTAGCTGGCCCACAAGTCAATACCCACTGATACCCATTAGTTGCCAGAGCTCTAAAGAAATGAATATATTTTTTCAATGCCCTCTCATGCGGCAATGCAAAGTCTGAAAAATATCAATACAGATCTTGCAACAGAAACAAATACGTGTTTCTGAAGGGAATTGCTAAAGAACTATTGTTACAAAAACTGTCTTAATTTACTTCAGGAAAAATGAGCAGAAGGGGCTTCTGGCTGGCAAACACCATACTACGTACAACTGAGCTGGTCTCTTCTCCCCATGAAAGATGTCAATCTTTGAGCAAGCATAGCTGTATTCAAGTACTGCTTGAGTTGATTGCTTCTGCTTTTTTTAGGTAACTTTATTCTGATCTGCAAAGACTCTTGGGTAAATATCGAGGAACAATGACTAAGGATGAACAGAAGGAGCTTTTCAAGATTACTGAAGTATACATTCTAAGACAGTAATTTGAAGGGGAGGGGGGGGAAAGGTCACAATTAGTATGAAGACCTGAGCCATAGCTGTTGAACTTCATGTTGGTTACCAACTAAACTTTTGATCTTTGACATGTTCTTTCATTTAATTCCGAGCAGATATTGTGAGCATTGACCTTAACCTCATCAACTACTGAAATGTTTTACAAGAATTTCTCTCTATGAACTGTGGTAGTATGGACATTAATTCCTTTGATTTAAATCTAGACATTGGTGTAACCTTTTATAAATTAGCTTGTTAAAATTCATCTCTATATTAAAAATAAAATAATCAGAGAATTAACATTTTTCAATTTTATGAATATAAATAAAAAGTTATTACAGCAAGTTTTATTATACTGCCTTCTAGGCAGCCTGTAATGGAGCTTTCAGGGATATGATGACAAGTCTTTGTAACAAGAATTATGACTTGTATCATAGTCTTTCCTATTCTTAATCAAACTGTAGGCTTATGCACAATATAGTCCTCTCTGAATTTTCAGGTACCAATTATTCATTTGGCATTCCAGCATTTTAAATATTTGTGTATTTTTAGTATTTCCATTGAAAATTATTAAAAATCCTTTGCCCGCCGTACATCCAGGCTGCCTGTAGCTATTTTTTAGAATAGACTTATTGAAAAGTCATTTACATCTTAGATTACATGCAAGAGTTAACGTTTTTCTTTACTCTTGATGCTGAAATGCTAAGCTGGATCAGGAGGACTGATGCAAGTATCAGAACTGCACAGCATCAGATTGTTTTAGTGAAAACTTTTAAATAGGCAGTTTCTATTTATTCTCATAAGGTCTTGAAAATACTGAGTAGCATTATCAAAATTGTTACTCTGCTATACTATTTACATCATAATGAAAATACTAAACATTTATGAAGTAAAAATAATATACTTTGAGGTTTATCCTTTGAGTTATATATACGGTAGCAAGAATGAATTAATGAAGTTGCATGCAAGAAGTGCCTTGTTCAAGGAAGAGCTGCAGTCTGTTAATGACCTGCACATATATATATGCGTATCTATATCTACATGCATATTTTTTTATTTCTCTGATTCACCTATGTGTGCTTTCCCATTATTATTTGCCTATTTCACAAATTATACCTGTAATTGGGTACTTAACCACCTACCTATTTTTTGTGCCTACCTCCAATAATGACTTTTAAAACTGCTGTAAGTCCCTGTAAAATGTACAGTAATGTAGCTCTCCAAACAAAATACTAATCAATAATAACAGATGTAATACTGAGAAAATGCTGTAAGTCATTTTACAAATAAAGAAAATGGGAGATTACTGTTGTCAAATTTCAAGAATTTAGCATTATAATTTACATTGCTTGGGTTGATTGTGTTCTTTACTTTCTGTGCTTTAGAGGTATGTTTTGTTTAGATGATGAGAATTGAAAAATAAATAGTTCTCTGCTTTTTCACCAGTCTGTGAGCCCGTTTCCTATCAGACAGTATCCACAGCTGGTTAATTTGTATAGTCTGATTCTTGTTCAACATTAGGTCTGTGAATCAAATGCTTTAGTTCCAGGCATATAATTGTCAAGCACCCAAATATTCCCGTAGCTTTTTGTCCTCAGGAAGTTAAATAATCAATACATTGAGTTTCCAAATAACTCCCTCTTCAAACTCATCATTGTAGCTGGAAGACTAAGGTGCTGTGTTTTCATTTTCCTATCATTTTAGGATGTGTGTTATAGTTTATGGGAGGTAAAACTATAAAGCGGGTAGAAAAAACCAAGGGGATCAGTGCAAAATGAACCTTTCTCCTTAGATGTAATGTTTTGTGGAGTATATTATGATCCCCTGTAAGAAAGGAAACTTGTGCTACTGCTTTCTAAAGTGCTATCTGCGTTCCCTTTGTGTATAAAGGGGACTTCAGAGCTGTTCTTCCAGGGTTTTTCTAAGGCTCTAATTTTGTTGAAATTAAACTCAAACCAGCAAAATCTGGGAGGCATCATTGGCTATATAGTCATCCTGCTGTTTTGAGAATACTGTACTCAGAAAATTAGTTTGACATAAAGTCGGACCATAAAACTTACGAGTTGTTGTTTCTGAAGAAGATGTAATCTGTTCTATGCTAACACTGTAATTTTTATTTTTACATATGTTCCATTATAAAACTGCAAGTACGCATATGGACTTCGTTGGGCGCCTGCTGATTTTCAAAGCAATTTTGACAGATTTCTGACAAACTGTATTTTAGTTGCTGCTCTAAGGTCAACTAAAGTTCTTACTCACTGAGGGCAAATATTGTCTACTTTCCTTAGATAGTGGTGCATAACTATTTTGAGGTGAATTAATTCATATTTTGCGTGAAGTACTGAAGTTACAGAACCTTCATACTTCTGTTGATGAGATTTGTAATATCTTACTTTAGATGTCTAAAAAAATGGGATGGGATTCAGCTCATGTAAATTGAGTTGTACAGTTAGATGTTTAAGTCTGAGCTGGATTACTAAACTGTACAACCGTAGTTAAGAGGGATCCAGAACAGAATGTGGCTGCATAGGCAAAGGTGTCTACTGTCATTTTGGTTTGATGGTGTCATATTTGCCCCTCAATTTCCAGTCCATGTTGGCATAAATCTCTTGTGAGGCCTCTGCTGTGTCTGTGTGCTCTGTGTACAAGTGTTAGACATGACACCAGCTCCTGAAGTTTAAAGAACTGAGTTTTATTCTTGTTATCAGAAGTGATGGAGTCCAGAGAAATATTAATCTTAAAACAGACACTTCAGTAGTGCTTCTTAGATATTTTTAGTGCCTCAAGGTATCCCATATGGATTCCTGTTGCCTCTCCAGAAGGGTAGGGCACAGAGATCCTGAGCTGTACCTGCTGCCCTGTGTAGGGGTCCTGTGTAATCCAGGACATCCAAAATGGCACCAGACACCCTCGCTTTAGTAAGTGAATTGTTCCCTAGGTGTCCAGCCAAAGCTCATCTTCCGGGCTCCCTCTGGAATCAGGAGGAGATAACCAGAAATGTGTAAGAGATATCTGTTTGGGGTATTTTAAGAAGAAAAAATTAGTCTTTCTGGGAGGTGTCCATCTTTCCTGAATGTCTACGGAGAGAGCCAAGATAATTCAGTTAAACTTTGTGTGGCTGCAAAGTGAAACGTCACCTATGTGTCCTATCATAAACGTAGTTTATATTTCCTGCCATAAACAGCTACTTTATAAATACTTTGAAAATAGAATCTCAAAGTTACTTTATGCAGGAAATTATAACTGAGTTGTGACATATTTTGCTTTGAAGACTCAGAGAAATTAAATGAGTTGTACTAATAGACTGATTACATAAACATTTTTATCGCAAACACAAGTTTTCTAGCTAGAAGAAGATTAACATGTGCAGTGCTTATCACTTGACCACAAATCACAAGAGTACAAAATAGAATATATAACTTTATATACTGATTTTTGCTTTTATACATTTTAGAATTTAATGTACATAGGGAGATTAGTAGATCATACTAATAGATGTAGCAAATAGTCCATATAAGTAATTTTGTGTACGTGTGTATATATATATATGTATGCATGTGTTTGATGAATGAAAAAAATAAAACATGAAGAAGAAGAAAGAAATACTGCCCGAGAGAGGAAGCATCTCCTGAGGCCAGCATAGCCCTGCAAAGTGTGTGCATACTCACTGTGCAGGTGATAAGGTAGCAGGCATCCGTTAGGAGGTGGCAGCAATGAGTACTGAGACGGTCTATCTTAGCAGGTTGCCTGCCCTCTAGGTGTCACCTGGAAACAAGAACATCCTTTCTTCTCACCCGGTCTCTTGGTCCCATCCCTTTTTCTTTCTCAGGACATTATCCATGGATTCCCCTAGCCTGCCTCACTCTCTCTCCCCACTCCTGTCACGTTTCTTAGCTCCCGTTGATGGAGAGAAATGCTTGTAGCAGACAGCATGATAGGAGAATGACTCCTGTTTGGCCAAGGAAATTGATGACAGGCTTCTGCTTATCTACAGAGGAAAGTGGCTGCTGTAAAGGGGAAAAAATACCTGCTTATACAGAGAAAAGGAGATAGTTTATATTGCTCTGAGGTGGCAATAGGCTTTACAAAAGCCAACTCCAGCTGCCAACATTGAATCATCCTCACTTGGATGATGAAATAGATACAACTGTCATGACATCCATCTGGAATAATTGCACACCTTTCAGAGGACAAAAAAGGAGTTCAAAATGATGTTTACGAATTAGGGGAATGGTCTTAAATAAAGAAGGGACAAGCACAACGTCCTACATTTTGTAAGGGAGGAAGAACCCAGTATTTAAAATGAGAAAGAACTGGCTAAGCAGCAGCACAGAAAAAAAAAAAAAGGATGTAGAGGTTTTACTGGACCAGAGGCTAAAGCAAGTGAAAAAGTTAATCCAAATCACAAGTGCAATGCAATTGAAAAAAAAGACATGTCTTACTCTTGGGTACATAAATAGAAGTGTCATTCATGAGACAGAGGGATTTCTCTGTCCACCATTAGTGAAGCCTGAGCAAAAATGCTCTGTCCAGTGTTTTTGCACTGGCTTTCAGGGAGATGGAAATAAACAGGAGATGTGAGGAAGGGAAACAAATGTTTCTAATTAAAATAATTAGAAACAGGGCGTATACAGCAATGTTGAAGTAAATGGGTTTATTTAGCACTGAAAAATAGGATGGAGAGAGGATGTAAATGTAGGAAGCTGGTGGTAGGAGAAGGATGATCAGCTGCTGTTTAGAACCATTTGAAGTAAGACTCGAAGAAATTAATTAATTGATTTCAGATTAGTTTTCAGCTATCAACATTTGTTGTAGCATCTCCTTTGTTACTGTTTTTCAAGAAGAGGCTAGAAAAATACCTCTTTCAATGGTGTTGCTCTTGCCTCTGGAGAGTCTGGGATAGCTGACGCTTTAAGATCTTTTCCGGCACTGTACTTCTGTGAATCTGTGCTCTGATTTAATTTTCATTTTCAGCGCTCCCATGACTTATACATGCAAGTGTACCTTGGTGTGGCTTCAGGTGCCCTTGCTGGTCTCATGTTGATGTTGAATGAGTCTCCTGTAGGCTGTTTATAATGTATGCCAGTGTCATAAGGATATGCCACGCTGTCTGAGATGTCATTAGTTACTACCATTGTGTATGTATCTTCATTGTGTTCTTAGTATCTTTGCATTGATTGGAACAGGTGTTGTATGTATGTCCTTTTGAATATGCTGGCTATAAAAGAAAAAGATTTGTAAAATGCAAGATCAGGACTTCTGTGCACGTAACCATAAGTACATTTTTACTTCTGTTGCCCAAACAACGAAGTACACTAATTTAAGTTATACAGGAGTGGAAAATTCACAGAAACTTTATGGATTTGTACCTACTCTATATGTAGCATTTTTTCCCCATTCCTTTGAAGACAGAAAAAAAAGAGAAAGGGAAGAGTGATATTTATATGAAGGTTTTATTCATGCACTGAGGGCTTATTCAGATGATTTAATGTCTGTAGTCATATAGAAAACATTTTGATAAAGTCATGGAAGACAGTCTCAGGCATGGCAGGAGACAAAGCACAAACAGAGAAATGTCCATGACACATCTGACTAGAGATCCACCCAGCCAAGTGTCCTGACTGATACTGACTGGTAGTGGACACTTAGGGAAGAATTAAATAAACGTGTTTAAACTTCTCTAGTGTACCCTTGTAACCTCCCATGATTTGTGACTTCAGACTTCCTGAGTCTAAAGACTCTGAGATAGAGCACTTTTTGTTTAGGTGTCACTAGAGCATTGGGAGCATTTAGTAATGAGATACTTTTCCCCACAATTTTCATTTTAATAAAGGTTTTATTATGTAAATAATTTTAACTCTGGTATTATCAAGTGCAATCCATCAACACTGAAGGATAATATAAACTTTCAGTTGAAGAGGTTGAGTAATATTTAGCTACCTTTAGGGGTTTTAGCTTATCCAGGACAAACTTTCATTTTTCTCACATGTGACACAGAGTCATAAAAAATAGCTGGAAGAAGAATAATTTCAAAAGGAGAGTTCATTTAGTATTTGTAATTGAATTTTAGTTCCGTATAACTACAACTAATTCAAGGGAAAAATCCCCAAGTCTAGGCATGTCTAATTCATTATTCACTATTACGGATTCGAACCAATAATTTTGGCAAAATAATTTGTTCTCTTAGCAGTTAGGAACCAGTTACAGGTTGCTGTGATAATGTAACCTGCAATATGAATGTAATATTGCATACAGCAGAGAGGGAAGGTAAAACAGCTGTGCTGGGAGGTCTGCAGTTATGCTGGATAATTGGCAGTTCAATAGCAGTTAATGACTTTTTTCTTTATACTAATATGAATGTTGAATTTTCATTAGTTCATGGGTATGTCTCCATGGCACAATACAGCACTCTGCAGAGATGCCAGAGGTACCTCTGGTGCAGCTAGTACAGTTTCTGGAAGCTGTGAAGTTATGTCAGAACAGAGCTCTGTACAGGATGGCTGTATCAGTGGGAGTTAGCTCCTTGAATATGACTTGTTTCAAAAGCTTTAAATAGGTTATCCAGCGTGTGTCCAGCATCCAGCCAGAGCTGATTATCAGAGCTCCATTTAACAGGGAGAAGCAGTTCCATAAGACAATAGTTTTGGTTCTAAGACAGGTATTTAGGGCAGTAAGGATGACTGACTCTCCAGACGCGACTGTCTAGAAGTGCTCACAGGGTAATGGGATGGAGAAGATAATGAGCGGAATTGACTCTTCTAGAACAGATGCTTAGTTTTTAGTTAATGTTGGCATGAATTGCACATATTGTTCCTCCTTAACCTGTCTTTTTGAAGGTAGGTAGAAGACTGTGCTGAACTGATACACAGCTGATCTCTGGCAGCACTAACCAATATTTCCCAGCAGGTTAATGCATGTAAAATTCTATATAGAGTTGGAACTATGGAGAGTTTTTCTGGTAGAATTTGTGTGAGTCCTGAATTGAAGTACATGTAGGACAGAGAAGATAACCTTTACAAGCAAGCTCAGATCCATGTGATTTAAAAATAGCTCATCCCTTGCTCTTTTAATTGAGATGTAAGATAGCCCCACTATCATACTCTTCTGGTCTGTTAACCCTAAGGTTATTTGAAAGGAAGAGTTTCGTTCCCTTGAGTCAAACATGGCTATTTCATGAGGGATATTTTAACATCTCCCATTTAGGTGGTTACTTATGTGTCATAGGATTAGCATGTGACCTCATTGCTTAGTTATAACACCAAATGTTGAGGTGTAGTCCAATTCCCACACCAGATGAGCTTGGGTAGGCAGGGTCCCCCACTCTTTGGGACTGAGCTGGTGCATAAATAAAGAGTTGAGGGCTTCCCCTTCCAGGAGCTGAGCTTGTCTGTGCAGGGAATCTGAGCCCCTCTCACTTTTTTCAGTGGGGAAATAAGTCTGGAAGAGTAAGAAATTGAATCTCCCAAACTTAGAATGCTAAAATGTAAACTAGTGAAAATCATATTTCTACCTAATCAACAGTTACTTTATAAGCAGATAGCTATTTTTCTTGGTGTTTTCTGATGCCACTGTGCCTTTTAAAATGCACTGAAATTTTGAAGTTGAAAATAATAGAAAATACAAAAATTAATTTAAATTCTGAGTTTTAAAATACATCAACTCAAGATGGGAGTACTGAGTAATGCAGTAAGTCTTGCTATCCATGAAATACAAAAGATGAACTTAGGCCTTTTTTTTTTTTTTGTAATATAACACAATGACATGTCTGTGTTTCTCTGCACCACCAGAGAAAGAGAGAGAAGCTTTAGCTTCTGACCTCCTAGGCTATTCAGATAACAATGCTTGGCCTTTCTAAACATTTTCCTATTGTGTAAAATAGGCTTTCTATTCAGATAACAAAAACATCTCCCCAAACCTTTGCATAGGAAAATTTGTGCAGGTCTTGCAGAATGGATATGACCCTCAATTTTGTTTTTGAAAGGACCCTATAAACTATGGATCTGCCAGGTTTAAGAGTTGTGACTCTCCTGGTAACCTGTAGAATGTCAAGACTTCTCTGCTTGAGCATGGTTTCTAAGCTCAGGCATGTACCTATCGTGTGTTAGTCATTACCATGGAGTTGGCCCAGCATTTTCCCAGGTGATGTGTGGGTACTGTCCAGATGTTAGCACATGCCAGGTCCATTCCCACTAGGCAGCCTAGGTGCAGCTAACTTGTGCTGTGAAATAAGTTAATCTATATAGAAACAAGCTGTGCCATGCCTTTTGTCTTTCAGATCAGAAAACTCCCTGGCTCACTATATTTGCTAGGCTAGATATATCCAAAGAATGCATTGCNTTAACCCTAAGGTTATTTGAAAGGAAGAGTTTCGTTCCCTTGAGTCAAACATGGCTATTTCATGAGGGATATTTTAACATCTCCCATTTAGGTGGTTACTTATGTGTCATAGGATTAGCATGTGACCTCATTGCTTAGTTATAACACCAAATGTTGAGGTGTAGTCCAATTCCCACACCAGATGAGCTTGGGTAGGCAGGGTCCCCCACTCTTTGGGACTGAGCTGGTGCATAAATAAAGAGTTGAGGGCTTCCCCTTCCAGGAGCTGAGCTTGTCTGTGCAGGGAATCTGAGCCCCTCTCACTTTTTTCAGTGGGGAAATAAGTCTGGAAGAGTAAGAAATTGAATCTCCCAAACTTAGAATGCTAAAATGTAAACTAGTGAAAATCATATTTCTACCTAATCAACAGTTACTTTATAAGCAGATAGCTATTTTTCTTGGTGTTTTCTGATGCCACTGTGCCTTTTAAAATGCACTGAAATTTTGAAGTTGAAAATAATAGAAAATACAAAAATTAATTTAAATTCTGAGTTTTAAAATACATCAACTCAAGATGGGAGTACTGAGTAATGCAGTAAGTCTTGCTATCCATGAAATACAAAAGATGAACTTAGGCCTTTTTTTTTTTTTTGTAATATAACACAATGACATGTCTGTGTTTCTCTGCACCACCAGAGAAAGAGAGAGAAGCTTTAGCTTCTGACCTCCTAGGCTATTCAGATAACAATGCTTGGCCTTTCTAAACATTTTCCTATTGTGTAAAATAGGCTTTCTATTCAGATAACAAAAACATCTCCCCAAACCTTTGCATAGGAAAATTTGTGCAGGTCTTGCAGAATGGATATGACCCTCAATTTTGTTTTTGAAAGGACCCTATAAACTATGGATCTGCCAGGTTTAAGAGTTGTGACTCTCCTGGTAACCTGTAGAATGTCAAGACTTCTCTGCTTGAGCATGGTTTCTAAGCTCAGGCATGTACCTATCGTGTGTTAGTCATTACCATGGAGTTGGCCCAGCATTTTCCCAGGTGATGTGTGGGTACTGTCCAGATGTTAGCACATGCCAGGTCCATTCCCACTAGGCAGCCTAGGTGCAGCTAACTTGTGCTGTGAAATAAGTTAATCTATATAGAAACAAGCTGTGCCATGCCTTTTGTCTTTCAGATCAGAAAACTCCCTGGCTCACTATATTTGCTAGGCTAGATATATCCAAAGAATGCATTGCACCCCTGTGAAATTATGGTCACCCTTTCTCGTGAGAGAGCTGTGGCTCTCCAGAGGGTGATACATCCTATCTGACTGGCAGTATCTATATTAGAAGATAACTCATTGCAGAGAGCTTGTTTCTTTCCATTTTCTGTACAGGGAGGATGACTTGGGCCAAATAGCCGTCTGCTATAATTCTAAATGTAAGTGAAGTGAATGTCACCTGCATGTCCTCTTGACTGACTTGCTGTCAAAGCTATTTGTTTCTCTTGGAGACTGTGTTTTCTAGAGAAAATAGGTGAACAAGTATTCACTGCACACTGGGAAACAGCTATTGCAAACTTATTTTTTGGGGATGAGCTCTGCCTTTTGGTCTTGCTTGGCTCATACCCATTGCTGGTGACTTGCCACTCTTGGAAAGCTGTGTGTTGAGCTGCATTACAGGACAGAAAGCTCTGGTATATGAGTGACAGTTATCGACAGAGAGAAGGAGCTTGAGGTGGCATCCAAGCCAGCTACACTGGACGGTTAACATGCACTTAAATTCATGCTGAGATGTTGTTCACCTCAGTTTAGGAATTTCTGTGGAGGATTTCCAGAGTACTTACTTACTTGGAAACTAAGTAAAGAAAGTACCAGAGTCCCTTAATCAGTCTTGATTAGACACCTAGAATGTGAGTGCAAGTTAATTGTCTAGATGAAGTGTTCTGGACTTCACTTTTACGTCGTGTGACAGAGAAAACAGGTTTTCCTTGGGGCAGTAAGGGATTATGGAATGTGAAGAGGAGTAGTTAGTGGTACCTGTGTGTTTTTGTGAGGAACGAGAGTGATTAAGAGAAATAAATTTTAAGGAGGAAATATAATTTATATTTATAAATAAATATATATTTTTATAATTTTAATCAAAAGATGGTGTCTCCCTTTGTATTTCTTCCTTCTTTTTTTCTCCACAAAAAAAAAAAAAATTGAGCTAGCTTGGGAATAGATTCACTATAATTATCTGTCTACAATTCTTTTTATAAACCCTCCCCCTTAAATGGACAGGAAAAAAAAAAGAGGAAGAAAAAAATGGGCACTGAATTAGAAGATGCATTTTAGATAGATGATCAGCTTATCTTTCCAGTAGACCCACTTTAGTTGCATACTCATATATTATTAAGCTGATTGTAAAGTACTGCATCGAGGTTGATACTGTATGTCTTTCCCAGCATACCCATTTATGTGGTGGTAGGTGCCTTTTGAATTGGATGCTGATGCTGTAATTTGGAAAGGGAAGCCAGAGGTTTGCATAAACTAATCTTGTTATCCATTAGAGAAGTATTTCTTTATAGGTATTTTAAACAATTATATATATTTTCAACCTCTGAAGAAGATCCCTTTTGCTTAGCCTTCCCAAAGAAACAATCTAGCGCTAAAACTTGTCATGCGGTTCCTTTCCTTCATTAGTCACATTTAAAAGGATCTTATGTATAATCTTGCTTTATATTCCTCTAATTTACCCACAGAGACATATGTATAATGTCATTTAGTAACCTGCTGGCACAAAGGCTTCTATACGTGCAAAGTGATTTGGCCAAAAAAAAATTATTCCACTCAGACGTGAGTATATCTATTAATTTGACTGCTGGTGCTCACTGAACAGCTGTCTTTTAAGACAGAAGTCATAGACATTTGTTACTACTTTTCCCTAAAAGTCCCTGAATGATTTTGTTAATAGCTCAAGAAAGTGACCAAATCTCATGAGACCTGTATGAATGTTTTGCAATTTTTCTTCCTCTTTCCTCTTGACTCTTTGATTATTCACATCTATTGTGCTCTGAAGCAGGAGGCTGCATTTTTCTCATCATTACTTTTCTAGTCCTTTTCCTAAGGTGTCCAGTCTACAAAAAAAGCCAAAAAAACCCCCATCCCCTCCCCCCAACTGTTCTCCCTCTCACTGAAAACACTACTGAATTAAGCTAAATATAAATGTAGTTTGCTATTTTTCCAGCATACAATTAGCTAGGACTTCTGAGCTTGACTGTAGCTGATGCTTGCTACTGCATAGTTTGGTAATAAATGAGTTATAAAATTCTGTGTAACACTATATGCTTGATAACTTTATGTTTGATTATAACATTTACAGAACAATGTTGAATGTCGTCTGCATCCCATATTGTTGAATCCTATAAGTCTCTTTATACATTGATATGTTATTGTGGTCTCCTTCATGATAATAAAACCAAAGCAAATCTGTAATAAGATGTTATGATGAATCTATACTTAATGGCAGATCACTTCTGAGGAATTTGATTAAAACACAGCAATAATGCAGTAACAATGCTCAAGATTCGGAAAATTGATTTGGTTAATTGCTTCTACAGGACACAAAATGAAATAGTGCCTTTCAAAGATGAGTGATAAATCTTCAGATGTATGGAAATAATGGGTGTGAAGAATTGACTAGATGTAATGTTGATAAAGGCAATCAAAAGATGAAAAAGTCAGGGTTATTTTTCAATATGTCAGTGAACTGTGGTCATCTGTCACTGCAACCAGATTTTGTCCTAGCTTCTACTGAGACTACTAGTATCTTTCCCACTTTTTCTCCCTGTTGTCTCTTGCTGAATCTTCATGTCTATTACTCTCCAGTCGTCTTTTTGTCAGAAGTGTGATATTTTTCCATCAGTTCTTGCAGCACCACCAGCCCACTGCTATCTAGGCTTTTTCATATTCTTCAAGACACCCTCGTATATAGCTGACTACCCTGCCTTGCTGCTCAATGCTCAGCTTTAAATCTTCTTCTGTGGCTCCTTTTCTTCTAGTGTGGCATGGCTTTCAGTACAGGTGTGTTGATCTTTGAAACCAGAAAGTGTTTATTTTTAATAATACCTTTTTTTTTTATTGACTTGAATAGAAAACATTTGTGCTGTATCAATAATTAGAAGAAGGATTAAGTTTTTAGAAGACTTGGGGGACCAGACCTTTGCAAAAAAAACCTGCACTTTACTTCTACCTCTGCTTTTGCTTTAGTGAGCCATATTAGAAACTGTGACTGTTTCTAATAGAGTTAGAAAACCCAGGGAAGGAAGACAAGGGGGAATTGTTCAATTTTTAGATTACTGTAAGATTGTAGTGGAGTGAAAGTTCAATTTTATTTGATTATCATTTCTCAGCAGGGACAGGGTATCTTTGTTGTTTTTCACAGAAACCATTGTTAAATAGGCAGTTACTCAAAAGGAGCTGTGGTCTCCACATGATCAAAAACATGTATTCAATATTCCTCCAAGACACTTACTTTATTGATTGCCTGAAAAAACTCTAGAGGAGACTATTTTAGCATATTATGTCATATCAGACTTCTGAGGAACACATTTTCCTTTCCTTTCATTTCCAAGGAAAATACAATGTCAAGTTTGGCTATTACATGCACTTTCAGTGGTTTTGGCCCATCTTCTGTTGCCTGTTGCACAGACTGGCAGAAGCAAAGCAATCCAGTGCTAATGCTGATATCCTGACCACCAGCTTATCCCATTGTGTCATCGTAGGATGGCACAAAAGCTACAGACATGCAGATCTTCATGCCAGGATTGTAATTTTTAAATCAGTTAGGTATCATAGCCTGAATTTTTAGGTGCTTTAAAGGGGGAGAGAGGGCCATGCTTTCCATCCTATATATATTCCTTGAAAAACTAGGACCACAGCGTTGTGAGTATTGGAGAGTGAGTTAAAAGCAGCAGAAGAATTATATGTAATTACAAGACTGAATTCCCAATATACTGAAAAACTTCATTTCTTTGAAAAACTTGCTTTGAGACATTGTTTCTGTTGATTGTGCCATGATCTATATGAATTTTAGGTCTCGTTCTGCCCTCTTCTTGCTTCTAAAAGCAACAAAACATGTTGAAGAAACACAGCCGGTATTCAGTTCAGTATCTTCATACACATGCGAATGGCATTACTTACTCTTCAGCTTTGCAGGAGTATTTGCTGGAATTCTCAAATGCTGATGTGTTTCTAAAATTTACCCTTTTTTGTTAATCACTCTTTGGCTTATCTTTGCTGTTGTTAATCAAGTGTTCTCTTTAGTGGCCACCAACTGTCATGCCAGTCATGATTCATGCTGATATATTGTCTAGTGTTGTACTGTAAGTTTTACATATGAAAAGGAGCCTTTTAAGTCCAGAGGTCTAGGAAACAGCCAGATCCTTTTCTGGAGTCTAGCTGTTGGTCATTGCCAATTTACTGCAGAAGAGTAAATAAGAAGCTGAGGATTACCTTCGGGCAGAAGGAAAGAAAATCGCTGTTGGAAATACCTCCTGTCTAGGCGGGACATGGAGAGAAGCTTGTTAGGATGAGCAGAGGATAGAATTTGTGTACAGCTGGGTCTGTTTGACACTTAACTGACTTGGCAGCATCGTATTTCTCTAGTCCTTGCTCTGCTGCAGTTCATGCTTGGAGCTGGCTCAGCCTAGCCTTTGGAACAGGAAGGTGATTAACACAACTTTTCCCATTTTTCCCATATTTTTCCCCCTCCCTTCTGGCTGTAAGATCTACCTGATGAAAATCCAATCAGTACATTTTCAAAACATAGTTTTCTTAATACTTTAAAAACAAAATTCTTGGTGAAAAATACAGAAACTGAATGCAATTTTTGTTTGATTCAGTGTCTATTATCTACCAGCAGGTCCTATACCTTTCTTTTCTTGATTTCCCTTCACAGAAATAAACATACTAGAACATTAGACACAGATAAAAGGGGAGAAAAAATAGTTTTATTAATTATTCAGTAATCTCCAGAGGCTTGGTGTCATTTAGAGTTAGTGCACATCCTAAAGAAATTATTAAAGACTTTACAGTTCAACAGTTACTGCCAGACCATGAAGAAATATCCCCAGGAACTGAATTTCCCTGACATGTGCATGCGTGTGTTTCTTCTGCCATCCCACCACACCTCCCAGCCCCTTCTCTCAACTTATACAAAAAAGGCAGGGGGGACACGCATGCAGACCCAGCTGCGAATAGGCTGCTCCGTGTTAGTAAACTAAAGAGCTTTGTAAAACATTCTCAAGTACTGGAAGTGCAACCAACCCTACCAATAAACCCTTGGAGCACTTGCTGGGGTGGTCTTGGCCCCTGCCAGCTGGCGCTCCCTCAAAGACTTCTCAGGCACTGCTCAGGAATCTGCATGGGCCAGAGATGCTTTTGATACCCAGCTAGCCTACAGCCACCTCTTTTTGGAGGGTGAGAAAGTCTAATAGTAAGGACTCTAGATGTTTTTGCCAAATGGTCTCAGTGCCAGAGTATACATTTAATATTCTCATCATGTTTAATCCACTAGTAGAGACATAGCCATAGAGTCTCTGAGAAATTTATATACTGACCAGTAAGCCCAATAAATTCAGCTTTTTTTTTTTTTTTTTTTGGTACCAGATGTACTGGCTGTACTGCACTGAGCTTTATTAAACATCCTCATTAAGCCACACCTGTTGGACTTTTAAACAAGGGTTATTTCTCAGCAGGAATTCAGAGCTGTTGAAAATTCCCCACATTTTCCTGTGACAAAAGGCTCTAGTGATATTTGCAGTTCAGCTTTTCTCAAATAATTTTTTTCTGAGGGAAATGCATGACTCTGGACCCAACAGGCCTTTGACCTATAGCTGATGCTGTGCTGGCAGGTTGCCCCTGTTGGGTGCAATGGCCAGCTGTGTGGGTGCCACCACCCTGTGCTTTTCAACCTTGGCACCATCAGAGCCTTTCTGTGGTGCCAACTTTCTTTCTGCTTTTCCTTGTAGCACTCCAAAGAAATATATGATATTCAGAGTGTGTGAGAGATGAGGAGGAAAACGTCAATAAACTTAACATGGAGAAACATTTGTTTGATGTGTACTGATCAAACCAGGTAATTGTGGGTTTTTTTTTTTTTTAATGCTATGTAGAATTATCTTGCAGGCTTTATTTAAAAAAAAAGGGGGGGAAACTATCTATTTTAGAAACATGTCAGTGGAGAATGAAACCAACTGGTATCTCCTTTTATAGCAGCAATCTGTAAGATTTCCATTCAAGAATGTCTGCACTGAACTGGTCAGGCTTATCTGTGTGCTCTTCAGGCTGACCTTCCAGCTGATGATGGGGTCCGGGGGGTCTGATTCTGCCCAAATGTCTCTGTACTCAAGTGAAGAGCCTGACAAGTGGGATGTGGGTGGGGGATAAATAGTTTAGAAAACCAAGGTTTTGTCAGGGAATTGATTAGCAGGTTGTCATGTTAACCATGTGTTTGAAATAACTGTGGAAATTGCTTTTCATTGATAGGTCTCAAAGTGCCATTTAGAAGAGTTCAATAGTCTTACAGTATGGGGCCACAGACAAAAGAGGAGGCATGTCCTACATCCCTCAGCAGACCAGTGACAGTACCCACTATCATGAGGTCTGGTCCAGTTTCTGGTGACAAAAGCTGGTACTGTGCAACCCAGTAGGTGCAGATCTTCAGAACGCACCTGGGTGGCCAAAGCCCACATGAAAAGCGGCTGCTGGGAGTATACTTTGCAGAAGTAGTTCTGGTTTAGTTCAGTGCGGTGCGTAATGAGTTGTGATTGAAGCTTTATGTGTCCTCTGGTTTGGGTTTGTCCAAAAGGAGTAAAGTTGACCTGGTCCCAAACATCTTTACAGTGTGAAACAAGGTATAGTAAGGGAGAGCCGTAGGCAGATTCACTTCAAAAGCACATTCCTGATTTGAGCTACAGCGCTAACATAGATAACTCAAAGCCATACTGGCTCCCATTTTTAGAATGAACTGTCATTTCATTTTGGGACACTGAAGCACATCCCCATCTGATGTGTTATTTATTCATCACTTAATTAGCAACTAGTTGTGAAGTGATATCTTCATCTTTATTCTCTTTTCTCTGCTGTTCACAAGAAGCAGTTCTAGACAGGTATAAGAATTGCTGTATCAGCTCATACCAAATGTCTCTTAGCCCAGTATCATATCTCTGACTGTGGCTAGTATCAGATGTTTAATGAATAGCATAAAAAAGTGATACTTCCCTGGAAGAGTCTCTCAGCCTTCATAATTTTCAGTTCAGAAACATCTGTGGTTGCAGTTGGCTTCTTAATGCTTAAGCTAAAGGGTATTAAAATAAATTATTGCGCTTACTTAGCTAATGTACTCCTAGATAAAGAATATCGCTATGTATTAGTTTTGGACACATTTTTCCTTATAGATCATATCTTTTACAACATATTATTATAAAGTGCATCATCATCGTTGTTAGTTGCACTCATTAAATCCCCAAAGGGGTCCAGAGTAAATCACTGAGGATGCAGTGAAATCTATCTCTGTGCAATCATTCAGATTTCTGGAATTTGTTTGCTTTCACTACTGTTTCCTCTGAATGCCAGAAAACTTCACTGTACAAGCAGTATAAAGCACTGTGTGGCTGCCCGTGACCGTAAAAGGGAAAAACTGTAATCTCTCCTCTAAATTTCTGGACTTTTCCTGTCTGAAAATCTCAAAGCAGCAATTTGTTTGGTTTAAATGGCACTAGTCCTCAAAAACCTTTCTGAAGCAATGTTTGAAATATGTTATTGTGAATTCAGGAGGAGAAAATCTGAGTGTCTTTGGATATTCAGTCATGGATTAATTTATGTCTGAGACTACTTTTCCTCAAGCTCCTTTTGCCTACAATACCGAGTCCTACAGTATAAGATAAAGGCATTTGTAATCCCCTGGGTGAGCGTTTCTGATGACTTCAATGAACTTTAAAAAAGAAACTGTAATACATTTTGAAAGCTGTTAAAATCTGTATTTTTAATGCAGAATTGAGAGCTGATGTAGTATTCTTTCAAGAACGCATGACTCCTCCCTTTCCAAAAAGATAAAGCTTCAGAACCCAATTAATCATGAAATCTAGGACAGAAAAATGATTAGAGATCAGGATTAGGTATTACATTTCTTGAAATGGACAGTAGAATTTTTATTTGCATCATAAAACAGTGGAAAACAGGATATTTTTCCCCTGGTCAGGGCATTCTTGAGGTAGGGTGCCTGGAGACACGCACTCCCAATTCAGCAGTTGGCAATGAGGTCCCAGGTATCTTAGTTGAGATATAATCTAAAGTTCCCACTACATACACAAATCTTTCACTGACACACAGCCTTCTCAGTATGTACTATCCTCATGTTCTTCTCCTCAGCATCTCCTTCACTTGTTGTTTACCCTGGAACTGGTATTGAGTTCTCCAGATAATCATTGTAGCCTCAGGTATGACAAAGAGCAAGAGGAGAGCAGAAAGCAGGGAGACAGAGAGAAACTAACCTTCACAATAATTTTCTCCCTCTATTGTGATATTGTGAAGTGCTCAAATTCATCTCTAGTGAATTATTTCAAGGTCTCCCAAGACTATTTTGGCAAAAGTTGCTGACTGGATGCTGCAAGAGAAGTTACAAGTGTCTATCGGGTCTCCACCCCTCCTCAACCATAGCTGTGAATGTCAGACTCCAGCGTGGATTCTTGCTGTGACCAGATAGGAAGACAACAGGCATAAGGTGCCTTTTGATGAATTAGAACTCTTATTTTCTTGTACGGTATGAAGAGCCACTGTAGGAGCCTCCCAAAAGAAGTCTGGTGTAGGGGAAGAGAAGACCAAGTAGTAGATTTACTGTGATGTAAAGTCTTCTCTTGAGGTCACTTCCAGATGAAAACCATTAATTAAGGGAGCTGTGTGAGAACCAGACTGTCAAGTTAAAGGCATTTTTTTTTATTTACATGTTTGTTCTGGCCTAGAATCAACAAAAAATTTCATTTTTAAATAATTAAAAAAAAATTTGGAAGCAAAATGTTTTTCATCATAATGCTGGTTTTTTTCAACTTAGTGTTAATTTAATATGAAACTATATTGAAATATTTACCTAAATACTGCAACAAAACATTGATTTTCAACAAACAGTTCTTTTTCTAAATGGCATTTTGTCAAAATCAATATATTCTGGCAGACAATGTATAATTTTGATGCCATAATACTTTTTAGCAATGTGGAAACAACTAAAGTGCTATTAGAATCTACTCATTATGATGCTAAGCGCTCCTAGCAAAGCAGAAGCGCGTGTGTAAGAAAGCTGGCATCTGTGTGCCTGTGCAATCTATTCAGTACAAATGGGAAAATAAAGACTTAGAATAGCCTTTATTTACTTATAACCATGTAGTAGCAATGGCAGAGCTAACTCCAGAGATGCAGGATTCTATTGAAACCTGAGCTTTCTAGTTCTTACTTTCAGTGTTATTTTAGACAGCACAGGTAGCACCAGTGTTTTAACACATAATGATTACACCTTTGCTTTGTAACTGTATGCCTTGTCACACATTTCAAGCAAATCTCTGCTTGAAATCAATTTATTACATAGATATACCAGGTCATTTATTCGTTTATTTGCTTGTTTATTTATTCATTCCTTTATTTGTTGGGTGTTTTTGTTTGTTTGTTTCCCCTCCCCTCCACCTCCCCCCAAAGAGGCTTGTGTGGAACGGTTTAGCCCTTCACAGCAGGATGCAGTTGCATCAGATACTTTCAGATAAGTAAACATTACACGCCTGTGAAATATTTCTCTGAAGATTTATAGTTACAGTTCTGACTAATCTCAAAAGACAGGGTATGAATGTAAGGATCAGGCAGACCTTTATGATCCTATGTAAAGTTGTATCCACTCAACATAGGTCTACCCATTTTAGAGTATTATTTGCTCTATTCAGTTAGCTGAACGAGAATATGAAGAATATGCGGGGCAGTATCTGGTCCTTCTCAGTCTGGGCAGGGGCAGATGTTAGTATCTTAACTGATGAAGTCTAGGGTGAGAGGTGTAGCATTAGGACTGGTCCTTCCAGCTGGTGGTGCGTGTATAGCAGCCTATCCTTACATACAGAGTAAAGTGGTTGAACTCAAGTGGAATTTGACTGTGTCTTTCTACACTGGGATTGTAAAAGTCATTAACTGCTGCATGCTTAGATTGAGCTATTAATTCCTAGGTAAAACCACAGGTATCACAAAAGTCACAGAAAGCCCTTGACTCTCGGGATAGGCCTATTACTGGGGCCATACTGGGATAATTTCATACTCCTCAAGATCCTGCTGTCATGCTTACAGTTCAGGCTCAGGAAAGTAGCTCCAGGTGCATGTGAGGATGTGGCATTTGTAAAGACCACATCATTGCATTAGAGTGATTCCTGCTGGAGCAGCAATGCAGCTTTAGAAATTACTCTAAGATACAGACTGAATCTTCTGTTTGATGCATAATTTGCCCATTTATTTTTGCAACAGTTTTATTTAATAAGTTTTTTTACACTTTAACTGTCACAGAAAGGATATATTTTACATCCTCAGTAACATATGTAGCTATATATAATAGTGAATTGTGAGGAGGAAAGGAAATATTCCGATTGAAACTGAAAACCTTTCTTGAAATTGCAGCATTTTCAGTGCTGTCTTCCAGTGAGGCTGGTTGTAGCAAGCAATAAGCTGCCTTCTTACCAGAACCTCCTGATTTGGTGCAGATGGTTTTTTTTGCCTTTCTTTGGTGCTGACACACAACATACATGTCAGCTGCTGGCCTCCTCCCTCTGTCATGCACCTGATGTAGCTGACAAACTCATTTCTTTGCCAAACTCATCCCCTGATGCAACATGTGTGCCTCTATCCACAATACCTCACTTCTGAAGATAGTGATTCTGTGACATTTCATATCAATTGGGAGGTTTTTTTAAGATGCTGTGTATCATCTCCTGTATGAAAATAAAATCGTATTCTATTATGCTACATTTCAATAGTTCAGCTGAGATTTGATACAGTAGAACAAGGTTATGGATCTGATTAATCACCCCTTTGTAGAATGCCTGGGGTTTGTTTAGGTTATTCTTTTTGATAAGTGTTGTATTTTCTTCCTTTGCATGTGAAATAATTTAGTGTCAGTGTGGCATCACTTAACCTTTATTAGTTATATATATGGGGGAAACAATCTGTTTAAATTGGTTAGAATGATATTCGCAAAACACATTTTAGGATTAATATTTTAGAAAATGTTGATTTTAGAATAATTTCACAGAGGAATATAATAAAATAGGTAGGCAAAAATCCCAGCTTCAAAGTGTCTCCCGTAGCGGCTGCTGAAAATATATTGACATAAAAAATTGTTTCTTATAATTTCGACTATCTTACCCAATGCATTAGACTACCAAAACTGTGTGCATGTTAGGGTAAAATAAATGTAAAAATTATTCATGTGATAATGCATAGACAAGCTCATAATTATTTATAACTTGTTGATTGCTTAATAGTACTTTAGTCACCAAAATTTTCATTTTATTTTCCTTTAAGATCTCTCATGATTTATAAATAAACAAAGACAGACTTTGAACATTTTACATAAATGTGGCCTGGCCTGTTGTCACTGAGTTTTTCAAAATGACATTTTGCTTTTTGTTCAGATTGTGTTTCTGCTTGAACTGTTCACATGCATTTTTGTAGTGTCTGAACTGCTTCTCCTTGAAAGGTAGGCATTTGCCTCCAAGGTACAGTCCTGTGCTGCATTCAGTCTTCTGCAAATCCAGTTAACATTTTAGGAAGGTAGAATCATGGATAATTCTGTGTTCTCAAAGAGGAGTAAGTAAGATGAACCAACACTAAATGTTGCATTTTTTTCACTCAGCAGTGTTTTTTGTTCCTGGGCATTAAACAATACTGTTTTAAAGAATATCCTTCTTTTGGATCTGTAGTGCTAATAAAACCAACTCCTATTTCCCACTGTGAGTGTTTTTTTTTTTTTCCCAAGTACTTACTTGGATAAGATTATAATTTTAAATAAGTGTGTATTTTGGCATGTATTTCTTTTACCAGAGTTGCTGAATATTTTTAATAATAAATTCTTCCTTTCTTCCATGCGATTTCACAATTATATTTAAAGTTTTCGAAACCAGCTTTAGTTGCTGGTTAACATCTTGCGGTTAAAACCCGAAGGTATACTTTTTCATTGTTTTTACTGCTGTCTGATAAAAGTAATAGCAATTCTAACCTTCTCCCTTCTGTCAGTTATTTTAAATGGTCTTTTATACTTGGAGAGCTCATAAATTTCTAATGCTAGTGCCAATGAAGTTTGTTAGAAGTTCCTTTACTGCAGTGACACATAGCGCACACTGTAGCACAGTGGAGTGGCCACTAAATAAGCTGTGAGTGACTTCCAAACTCCAAGAGCAACCCAGAGAGTCTCTGGAGACTCTGTGTAGATTTTCTGCTCAGTTAATTAAAAAAAAAATCTTTAATGTAGGGAACCTACCTTGATTATAGTCATAAAATCCTAATCCCTTCATTGTCATCTCTTAAAAGTGTGGATGATTTCTGACTAGAATTCTTCATTTAGGCTTAAATGTTTTTATCATGTTCTTGAGTGGAAATGTGAGCAAATGCAGCTGCACCTTTTGGGAATAGAGGCTATTTAAAAGATAAAGTTATCTTGCCAGTTTTGTTATTTTCTGTGTCATGAAGAAGCAGGGAAATGTAGAGTCAGGGAAAAAAAAAAGTTGTTCTTCCTCCAATCCTAAATCTGCTGCTTTCCCCAGATGTTAGATAGAGTTTGAAATACTCTCCCCCCCTGTGCCCCTAGATTAAATCAAATAAAGATTAGATTACTTAACTCTCCCAGTTAATACATTTGAGAAATTGTAGCAGGATCTGATCACTCTGGTGGTGTGAGTAGCGAAGAAGGTGGTGAAGAAGAACTACTCCCTCCCGGGAGCCTTCCCCGAGGATTTGCTGGTGGGAGACTAGCACCATATACCCTAGGTTGTGGAATGTTGCAGCAGCGGCGGTCCTTTAACCCCTTTCCCCTCTTACTCCATTTACCTGCTTCAAACAGGGAATGCCAACTGCAAAGAGGAAAGAAAAACTAAAAGAAATGCCATGTATACTCCGGCTCAGTGTTGCCAGTATTCCTTGCTCTGTTGAAGCCTGCATGTTCTCTGAAGGAGTGCAGCCCAAAGGCCCACAATTTATAATCTGGCTTTCCTTTCGGTTCATTTATTGAAAATCACCTTGGAAATTACAGCATGCCCAGCTATTCCAGTCATGCTGTGGCAGGAGTCCTTTCCACTTGGTTTATAGCAGAATTATGGCAGAGCCATGCAGAAAGGCTAGAGAAGAAGGGGAGAGCCTTGCCAGGGTTCTTCAAACTGGCAATGACATTTTAAGGCCTCGGTGCAGCATTGCTGTGAGGCACAGTCTGGTCAGCAGAGTTAAAGGCACTTCTTGATTCGCTAAATAAAAGTGGATAAATGTGCTTTTCTGACTTGGTGTTGTAATTGGAGAAGAAATATTGTTTAAAGGATTTATTTGTGGAGAAGTTTAATAGATATGCTTTCAAGATTCATGGTCCATTTAAAAATACAACTTGATAAATGATCATATACTTGAAGATAAAAGGGTAAAACGCTTTATGAGTAAAGCCTTATTTTCCCCTTACATTGTTCTCATACTTGGCTAGTTCAAGTGTAGCATCATTCTTATGTACTGGCACTTTGTTTTATGCCACAAAATCTCTTTTACATTTTAAATTTTAAATCCAGAATGAACATTCTGTAGGAAGATCAGAATAGAAATTCAAAGTAATCACTAATAATTAATTAAAAAGTGTTTACTTCTCAATGAAGGAGTCACAAATTGATTTAAGGTTTAAGTGACATCAGATCAAGCATAAGAATAGTTTATCTGACCACTTGATATGCTCTAAATTTACACCCTAATCCTGAGATAATCTCTGCTTGCAGTGTACAGATACTGAGAAGATGAGCAATTCACAGGAATTAGATTATATACATATAACATCCAAATAATCTATATGGCGGTGGTTTAGAACGAATGTGAGGGAGAAGTGGTCAGTGGGATATGTTAATCTATGGAGGAGGTTGACAGTTAAGCAGTGAAAGTCTCCATTTGTAAACTGCACACCAACATGCTCAGGAAGAAGTAATTTCAAATCATGAAGTGAATGGGTTAGCAGATAAGGCAGTATCTTCTGCCCTCTCTAAAAGATGTATGTAAAAAAAAAAACCCTCTCCATTCAGCAGGACTTTTTAGATTTCATTTCTGTTCTTTTAACCCTTATAAGATAGACTGCCTCATGCTCGTCTCCTGTTCACCTTCAGTTGTTTTCAACGGATTTGTGTGTGCAGATTGCATGTGAAGTAGAGTATGGTCTACTCTACTGGCTGGCTTTTGTGCCAAGGTTGAGCCAACAGTAAATTTTACCTGTTTATTAAAAGCGGCCATGAGACCAAAGGAATAGCAGAAGACTCCTTAAAAAAACACTTCGGAAGAAGCAATCTGAAGATTTGGTCAGTCCTGGGCTGTGTCTGAATATCAAGACCGGAGAACCCAGATCAGAGAATCTCTGGGGGAGATGATTTCCACAGTGCTTTTGTAAATGCTTGTCAGTATCAATGTACTAGGGAAACTACATAGCATTAGTCTTTTAGTTTTCTGAACTCACCTTTTAAGTTTTAATAATGTAAATTTGGGTGTACATATCTCATTTGAGCAAAACTTATTTCTCCATCACCACTGTGGTACTCAGCACTGCCAAATGACTGAGAATGTATAAACGTTAGACTTCTAACGTTTGCCTTTGAGAAACTGATCCAGCATGGTCTGTTTTCTCTAAGTTTTTTAATTGGGTTCTAAATCATATTGGCAGTGTGATCTTACCCTCCAAGACATGGGCTGAAACTGGGGCAACGTGAAATCTGTATTCACTGCTAAATGAGAGAGCCAGTACTGGAGCAGAGGGCTGGGCTGGTCAGGGATCATCTGGCGAAGGTGCAGTACAGAGTGGGAGGGCAGCACTGCTCTGTTTTATGGCTAGATGCCAGATGTGAATTTTAATGATGGCTATCACATCTTGAAACTGATTACAAAGCTGAATTGTATTAGTGCTTGTTTGATATAAAAACAATTTGTAAGGCATTTTCTTGTTTTATGGACTTTGAGCAGTGAGAATTGACTTTTTTAAGGCTTTTTTCCACAACTATACAGGCTAGAAATTACTAAAAACCTTGGAGTTCTTCTGTAATTTATATGACTCCAAAACTATGGGTTTTTTCCTGTAAGTTTCCTTTTTATGCTGTAAAAGGTAAATCTCTGTAAAGCTATGTACCTCCGTACAGAACTTCTCTAGTTCAGAAGAGTATATGCCTATAACCCTCTAGATGGGGTAAGAAATCAGAGGGAGGTAGTCAGGACTGAGAAACAGAATTGCAGGAGTGAACTTGAAACAGTTCCTCATATGTAAAAAAAAAAAAAAA
>VXBJ01002459.1:588819-666018 GCA_013400055.1 Nycticryphes semicollaris
AAAAAAAGGTTGTTAAATATTGCAGTAGTTTGATAGAATAGAATATATTTTTCCTTGGAATTTTTAGAGAAGCATACATTATTTTTGATTCTTCTCTAGTGAGGTTGGTCCTTTATGCAGGGTCCTACAAAGTCCTCTTTGATGTGAATTTTTAAGTTGGAAGTGACTGAAAGAAGTACATTATACAGACTCCGTAGAGTAAGTAGTAGCTAAGTTTCTTCAGTCTAACGTCAAGCCTTCATGCATAAAACTTAGTTCAGTTTTTCCTTCTGGTAGGTGGTGGAAAGATTTGATTATAAAAGTGGATAGTTCTTAATATTATAGCTGTTTTTCTCACCAGCTGTGTGCCCAGAGCTCTCAAAAGTATTACTAGAAGTATATCTGCAATAAGCATATCTGAAAATGTTGGAGAAGGAAGGAGTCTATGTCATTGGAAGGCTCCCATGATTCATTGTTCCTTCTCCTGTTGAGACCTCTCTGGCCAGGCAACTTTAAAGCTCAGACATTCTGTTTAAATTTTCAGGCACTTTATAGAGAATGGCAACAAGACAGGTTGTGTTGAAATCCCTCATCCCATATATTTTTGAGAAAACACAATAAATAATACTCCTATTATTTTTATAGGGAGGTCTAATGTCTACATGGTGTTTACCAAGAGCATAGAAGGCATAGTTTGGTGCCATTATTACCTGAAAACTGGCTACAACTTGGCATACTTTAGTTTGAAGACATCTTTTATTGTAATCAATTATTTCACTTGCTTATGTCCAATAGGCTACTTTTATTTTTTTTTCAGACAATGAAACTACATTAAGAACTGATAACTGCCTACGCCATGCATATTTGGAGGCAGAGTTTACCCTTCAGTGGGTTTTTCAGTGCTTGTCCACTGAGTGAACTGCTGCTCATTTAACTAACTAAATGTGTGTTTATTGAACAGATTTGAAATGATACATTATGCAATAAATCTGGGTTGAAAGGTGCAATCTTCGTATATTTATTAATCACAAAAAATACTTATTTTAAGTTATTTGGATAACAACTGAGGCATAATTAAATTTAATCAGGGTTAGAAGGCATACTTGTGAAAAACTTTGCTGTATAGTGAAAAGCTTAAAGGAAGGGAAAAAAAATGTGACCTGGACTGTCTGCCACTTTGAGCTTGAGTATAACTTTACCAGGATTATTTCAAACCATTTATTTTATGTCCACCCCCATTTCTTTGAAAAATAAGGATGGAGTTATAGCTGCTGGGAAGTTGGAAAAGATTGTGCTTGGTGTCTGCAGAGGTTTCAGTCTTTATGGAAAGCTGCTGCTATTCTACTTCACAGTCTGATAGATTCTAGCATATTTAAGTAAGGCAATTGATTGTATTTGGGACAAATTCTTTGATTTTGAGAATGTAGAAAAAATATTTTAAACTTTATGACTTTATACACATTAAGCTGATCAAACTGTGAAAGTTTCTCTCAGTGATCAATGTACAGGACTAAGGATGCTTCTGCAGTTTAGGGAAGAGAACGTGAACAAGGATCTCCACTAATGATGCTGCAGTTTTAAAGTAAAATGAACCTTCTTTACTTTTACTGATCCTGTCAGTGCTACTGTGCACTTTCAAGGATGAAGTACAAATCCCACTTCAGACTTTCACATGCTGAGGTGAACAAACCCACCTTATTGAACATCAACCTGAATTACTCATGCTCAAAACTATGGAACACTGATGTTCTGGAACACAAATATCTTGAGGAAAAGCTGCTAGTAAACAAACACATGGAAATCAACATTTGGTGTAGAAATATATTGTAAATGCAAAGTAAATTGTTTATTTTGGTGAAATTGAATATTTTAATGGAACAAAAAGAATCTTGCTGCATACAGAGTTAACAATAATTAATAATGATAAAAATACAATTTCCCTAATGATAATAACTGTCACAACTTATGATTTTATAATTTTATAGTTGGATTAAATGTGAAAAAATATTTCATCTGTGTCTTAAGCACAGAAGTCCTTCTGCTCTCCATTACTCTACTGAGACTTATAGTAGGCTTTTATTAAATGGTTACATGGAAATAACACTTTGACTTATTCTGTTTATGCCAGGCTGGAATTTTGATTAGTTAGCATGAAAATATCTTCTTTGCTTACTCTGCCTTTGTAAAAGAGTGCGTAAAATAAAGATTGAGTGCTTTGTGTGGTATGGATGATTCGATAAAGTTTGTGCTCCTTTTATCAATGTTGGGATACAGTGTCCTCCTTTGTATCCTCATAAAACATAATTAGGTATTGAATGTTTGCCTTCAAAAATGTTCAGCCTGTGCTGACTTTTTTCAAGAACTCTGGCAGTGAAGCAAGAAGTGGAGGATACTCAATTCTCCTGCTGTATTGCATCCCACAGTATTTTCTTCCCGAAATGTTTAGTAGTGTTTTAATGTTTAGCTAACAGGTGAGAGGCATCAAGCTACTTACCTATGTTCTTAAAAATGTATGACAGTGCCTAGCTCTGTCTGGGTTAGGAAGATGTTGGCTGAAGTGATATGCTTGCCAAAATGGAGTGATTTATTAAAAAAAATGTGGTAAAACTTGGAAGTTCTTGGCTGTCAATACTACGTTCAAGTCACTGTCTTACAGAATGAGACATCTCAAAACCCTTTTTAAACTTGACGTAATTATAAAAAGGTCCAGTCATTTCCTCCACAGCTGAAATAGAGCTCCCTAGCTCCCTAGGATACAGTTTCTTGGTTTGCACTTGGCTTAGAGGACACTCCAAATGAATGTATAGTAGTAATATAGATACAGGAGATAAGTTTTAGGAGAAAACTCCTCTATTTCTGCTGCAATGAGGAAGAATTGGGTTAAAAATGATCCTAGAGCCCCTTGCCCTTTTTCTTCATCTTTGTCTTCATCTTCTTTGCCACTGCTGTCTATTTGTATCACCCACGTTCTTTCACCAGAATTCTTCTCCGACACTCCTGGAGTCCGTTTTTTCTGCATTTTTTTTCTTCAGTTTTCTCCCTATTGGTAAAATGCCAGAGTGTTTTTCTACTAGAAGTTTTCAGACTTTGCTCTTCTGAAGAAGATAATGATAGGACTGCATTAATGTCCCTTTCCTGTAAATACCCCACATTCAAACCCAAAATTGGGAGGCAAGTAACTTGCGCTATGTTTGCAGCCATCCACTTCAATAGGGTGAACTTCCTCAAGTCATCCTGAGTGTCATCAGGAGGTGCCTACTTAAATATGTCAGACTGTTTGAATTGTGTATGAGACCTTTGATTCTGGAAATGACAGCAGGCTGTTGTCCATTTGCATGCTGATATCAGATGCATTTTAACTGCTATCTAAAATAACTATAAAAGGATGATGGTTTCATCCTGTGGTATTACCACAGGATTAGAAGTGAGGTTCCTGAACTTTTGGAGAAGGCAGTTTACTGCAGTGCATTGTTTACCTGAGCAGACATTGCTTGTATTTATACTGCTGCTGTGTGTGCCTTTTGCAAGCACTGAAGCAATTTAAGTTTTGCCCATAGAAATTCTCTGGGCATAAGAACATTAAGCTTGCAAACTGGAAGTCATGCCTTTTACATAATGATTACTAGTACAGTAGGAAAAACAATGTCTCTACCAGCCTTTGGTTGATGAAACTTAATTTAAGAGCCTGCTTCTGCCCTTCTAATGCCGCTGCTTATTAATTTACTCTTGGTTCTTTTAGTGGATGGAATTGTGACTCCATCTAATGCTGTCTTTGCAAGGGATGTCTTTCTCAGTTCCTAGGCTTGTAAATCTGCAGTGGATTTCACCCATTTACCGAGTGAAGGACTCCACCAGGCCCTGTGTGCAACATGAATAAGGTTAGGCAGATATGATGAGTAAGGAGTTAAATAATAGTTTTCATCTCCAGGCCTAGGGCTAAACAGAGCAGCATCCAGGCTGAAATTATATGAATATTTGCTAATATTGCTTAATTGCTGTGTCTCGTGAAAAATGTTCCCTTCTCCCATGAGATTCATAACTTCAAAATGCCGAAAGTATCTTCATAGCAAAATGTCAGCAGGCTAAATTAGCCTAGACAGACAGTCCTGTAACTGCAGCTATAGCCTTGAAGTACTCTTCAAATAACTAGGCTAGAATTTCTTTAGAGATTGTTTGTGTATTGTTTATACTCCCACATTACATTGTGCCACATAGGGAAACCCCAGGTTTTTTAAAGCATTCTTCCAATAAAAATCATTGTTTTCTGTTCCAGAAACAGTTCTCCTAAGCTTGTTTGGCTTATCAGGCTGATCTGTACAACTTGGGAAACAAATCTTCAGCAGCAAATGCTTCCATTAGTTGTGTTCAGCCAATCCACAGATGGTAAAACACTGGGTGAACTGTAAGCAATGCTGTTTGTTTAATGACTGCTCGGTGTTGAGAGTGCCCATGTGGCATTAAATGGGACAAGCTGATGAGATGCACTGACACCTGTACAGGTTTCTGTGTAATGAACAGTTTTTGCAGAACATTTCAAGGTGCATGAGCCAATATGTGCTGCTGCATCCTTCACCTTGCTCACTGTTACTGCTCAAGAACCTGCTTGGATCTGGGGGAGCTCTTCTGGTTGCCCAACAGAGGCAAAATCTGTAGATCACACTCTTCTGAGATTCAGGCATCCCATCCCAGCTGGAGTGGTGAGGTTAATGCCAGCTCAGCAGTTGCACGAATGAAGACAGATTTTCAAATTAGAAGCGCGGGTTTTGACAAGGCTGTGTTCTTTCGTAGGTGTTGGAATTTGGGTTGGGCATTTTGCTGATCAGTACTTGTGATGTTGATGGATCACTATAACCCATCTTTTTACTGTTTCTGTTACCTCAGCATTATCGCTTTGTATTTTTGATATTTATGGTGGCTCAAGTTCTAGAGGACCTTATAACGTATACTTCAGGTTGAAGAAACTGTTCTATCACAGATTGTAGTTCTCTCAAACTTTGTTATGCTGTAGAAATACCAGTTCTCCGTGTCATCCAGTGCATATTTTAAGTAGTTAGGGGTGTGATTAGACATGGCCATTGCCATCACCCTCTCTCTACAGTGACTGGAGTCTCCACTACAACTTCCCTTTCTTTTCTTATTTCCTTTTCCCTACCTCTGTATACCATGGTTAATATGTTATATGTTTTGTTCTGATATCAACTGTGACTTTCTTCACAACGAATCACCTAACTTCTTAGGGATTAAGAAATCAGACCAGGAATCAGTAAATTCAGTGCTTCTCTCTCTATTACTTTATCACAACTTTTCACAAAAATTTACCCAAAAATAATTTATCCAGAAGTAAAAAACCTAGGAGAATTGTCACCTAGCAACTAAATAATTGATAATAGCCTAGGGATATGTTTTTCAAAAAAACAAATTTCCTGGGATCTTCCTCAATTTTTGTCCAATTTTTTTAGTCAGATCTGTGTTTTATTAAAAAACAGTATGAGATTTCACATTGGAAAGAATTTAGGATCTGATTCTGGTATTCCTATGCTTACTGATTAGTCCTTTTATATTTGGGGCTCTAGTGACTTGAGATAGTTTTACTGTAGCAGAATTAAGATACTAGAGCTTAGCTTTCCCTACTGTTTTATGTCACTTTACCAAGTTACAATATCACATAATCCTTATTTGAAACAACTTGGATTAAAAGATGACCCCTATGCCTTCCCTCTCACACAGAATCGCAGAATAGCAGGGATTGGAAGGGACCTTGAAAGATCATCTAGTCCAATCCACCAGCCAGAACAGGAACACCTAGATCAGGTCACTCAGGAACGCATCTAGGCGGTTTTTTGAATGTCTCCAGAGAAGGAGACTCCACAACCTCCCTGGGCAGCCTGTTCCAGTGTTTCGTCACCCTCANGCATACCTTTGGTTGGTGTCAGGGTCAGAATATGAATAGTGTCCTGACTGTCACTCTCTATGAAAAGTTTTTCCAAATCCCATTAGGAAACTTCTGTTTTGTTAACAAAACAAAACAAAACAAAAAGTGAGATAATTTTTGCCCAGATAGTGTTAGTTTTGTGAAGACTTTTGTCTTTTTTTGAATTTTTACTTAAAGACATATTTTAATAGTAAACACAGAAGTGCTGCTTTCTTTGTATTCAGCTCCCAATGATCCAGAAAGTATCAATCACTGAAACAGCTACTAAAAGTCTTAGTCAGTAGATCTAATTTAAGAGACCCAAACTATCCAGAGGGCAGTAGACATAGATCACTCTTAAAAATGCAAGACATATAAACTATTTTTTTGCCAGTAGTTAATCAATAGTTTGAAAAGTAGAAAACTTCTGACACAGTAATGAGTTTAACTATTGTTCTCTTTACCCCAGGAGATAGAATTTCTTTTAAATCTGTGTCATAAGCAACAGTTTCATATATTGCTATAAAACTTTCTGGGACTGTCGGATCATGTGATCAGATTTTTCTTTTTTTGTTTTGGGTTCTTCCACCCTTTTGGAGCTGTAATATCCCCAGTACAATTGATGCGGTTGAGTGCTATAAATACACAGTACCTAATTTTCCTTTTCTTCTTAAACATCCTTTTGGTTGTCTAACACAAAATAGTAAATATTCTACACTTTAAGAAACATTCAGTGATGTTCATAGAATTTGTTCTCCTGGTTGTAACGTTCATTCTTTATTTTCCTAATACAAACTTGCCGATGTGTATTTGTCTAAGCCTTTGCTTCTGTCTTAGTTTTAAAGGGTAGCTTGGGATTGGCTACATGTGGGCACAAGGGAATTAAATGGATTGTAAGAGCGGCCTTTCAGCTTTGGTTATGCTAGCTGCCTTTCTTGTTGCCAAACCATAGGTTGCAGGGGAAGCCAATAGGTTTCCAAATAAATTGTGCCAGAAAGCAGAATGCTGCTTAAAAATTACTCTCGCCTTTCCAAATGGGAAGTAAGGAGGCAACTTTGACCCTAGAAGATGTGTTGTGGGCAAAAGAGGCTGCTGCCGTGATTATTGTGATGCAGGAGAATGTATGTGAGCCCTAACTTTTGTCACTATTCAATAGAAAGGGGTAGTCTAGCTAGGTAGTTGCAGGAAGACAAATTTGCTTGAGGACTGAGAGGGAACGGAAAACATAGCAGAGCAGGAACAGGCAAGATTTTTTACAGCACAACAGAATGATAATCTTTTAAAACATACAAGTCTTCAAAACCAAGGAGAAAATCCCAACCCCAGACAAGACATCACTGTGTGCTTTTATTTTACTAAGAGCAAAATATCAGAAAATTCTGCATGATAATCTCTCTATGACAGCCAAAGAAGATTGACTTAGAGCTTCAATGAGCACCTCAGGTAATTGCAGTTTCTGCTGTACACAGATTCTTTGCTTATTTTGTGCTGCTTCAGCTCTTTTCAAAATAAAGTCATTGTCACTTAAGTGAATACATGTAATACAACAGATTTCATTGATGAGTTGGTCTAAAGTCTTCCTCGTGTATATTCACTGGAATTGTGCCACAGATGATGAAATTGGTTCTTTTTTTTTTTTTTCCCCTAGAACACTGAATTATATTCTGAGTTACTATTTTGCATCAAAAGGCAAATGCTAATAATAGCAATCAGCTTGCTTAGTCCAAAATCCTAAGTGTGTTAGTGGCATAATGATTTCAGCTATTGTGCTTTATCAGCAATATGCCTGGGGACTGTGCCAGCTGAAGAGTATATAGTATAAAGTAACACCACCAACATACCAACATTAAGAATTTTTAGTATTCTTTAAATGTACAATGTTTTAAAAACTATTAAACATAAAATTGTTCTCATTCAGTCCCTGACTCCCTTTATTAACACTATTATAAGATCTGCTTAAAGAAATTGCCTGTAGAAAGATTTACTTTCTCACTGCTGCATTAATCTACGATTCTACACATGGCTTAAATTATACATGATGGAAAAGGGAGAATAGTAGAGAAATTTAATTTAATTAAATTACCAAATTCTCTCAATTCAAACACATTTGGTCAAAAACGTGCCAGCAATTGCTGTATCAGTGTCCAGACTTACCCCAGCTGCAATACAGCTAAAATGATCTGTTAGAACTTAAAAAAAAAAAAAAAGAAAAAAAAGAAAGAGAACTAAACAAACCAGAAACCCCTTAAAGATCTCATGAATAATATTAGCAGTAAGGAAAGAATTAACAGCTACTAATGTAAGTTTTGTTTGTGTATATCGTACGGACACACAGTTCTCAATGGAGTGTCTTGCTATGAGTTCTACAGGACTTGCAAGGATGTATACTTTTTTTCCAGGTTCCCAGGCAACCAGTACAGTACCCATCTGCTAGTTCCCCCACTACACATTCAGAGGTGTTAGGGCACTAAAAGGTTTTGCCTGAATGCCCCATTACTCATAAAAACAGATTTTCCCATACATGCACACAATGGTTATTCAGAATTTACTGCCTCTTGCTCTTTCAGGTGACAGTCAAGCTCTTTGATGTTGTAGTATGAGCCTTCATCAAGCTCATCCTTCATCGTAGGCTGATGTCTAAACATAAGGCCCTGGAGGCAATACTTTACAGATAGATAATGTATGTATTACACATATTTCTACATATTTCATACCTGTATCTTACATATCCTTCTAACTACTATTTTTTAAAATAAATCTTATGTTTTATTCTTTTTTTGTCTCTGCTCGTTCATGAATGGAGTTGTATTTTTTTTCATTTTGATTCTTATTTTTTCTTCAATGTTTATCTATCTTGGATATTTTATTACATTGCTATTATAAGTGTTGTGATGCTTTGGTGAATCAATGGTATTTTCTTTGGTAGGAATCTTTATTATAAAAACACATGAAACAATGTAAAGGAAGATAAAAAAAAAAAAAATCCTTCCCTTGCGTGTTTGGTATGAAAACTGTTGGAAATAATATATTTTAGTAATCCATTCAATAGAAGCTAAAGTCCTATTGCTTAACATATACCTTTCTTCTGAATGTAGTGTTAGTGAAGCAATACCAGAATTCACAACAGATTTAAAAATTAAGGGCAACACATTGACATCTTGTTTCAGGGAAAAGTGGACTTACTGTTGCAGGAACTGAGGATGCTGTATTGTCAGTATTTTCACCACTGGAAAAGGTGACTTTGCTGTTTGTTTCTTCCTGTAGCTCCATGTACTTTCCTTGTCTTCTCTGCAGCTTTGCGAGGCTGATGGTCGTTGCGGTGCAGTGCAGTGCAATGCAGTGCTATTTTTTCAACTAAGATTCTTCACAAAGAAACTTTTTGTGAATTGCATTGGGACAGCAATGCAACAATAGAGAAATACAGATACAGAAAAGTGAAACAAGCTTTTATAGGTGTGTGGGAGTGTGATTTCAATTTTGATTTTAGGAGATTTTAGTTAGCACGAGAGAGGTATCTCCTGAGTTTATAAAACGTGAAAATTTCCCAGAACCAAGATTCATCATCTTTAGGAGTTTTGGTTTCTGGTTTTCCTCTCTAGAAATAGTCACTGCTTTGGGTTTAAGTTTTTCATCAAATTTTCCTTTAAAAGTGTTTCTATTTTTAAATCTCATCCTAACTAGTGTTATTCAGGCAAGAGATCTTGTTTGCTTGTTCATTACAGTATTGTTGTCTTTGTTTGAGGGAGTTTTCCTTTGTCACAAGATGTTTTGGGTGACTAGCCAGCATTATTTTTCTGTTTGGGATGTAAACAGTTTACACTAAATAGCTGCTCCTTTTCCCAGAAGAAGAAGTTGGTAGTGATGAACTACATTATGATCCCTGAGTATATATGAACTAAGTCCATGATATTGCTAACATACACATGCAGAACTGATCACCATGCAAAAACCTAAATCTGATCAGTCCCAGTGGCCATCGCTAGCTCTTAGTAAAGGAGAGACCCCTCAGCTCAACCAACCAACAACTGCTCTTGCTGAGGACACGGAGCTGCTGTCACGAAATGGGAAGCTGGATGGTTCAAGTGACTGTACTCAAAATCCCGCATTCCTGTCTGTGAAGTAAACTTTATTGGTTAAAGCCTCTTACCTGGTGTCCTATATGTTCTTATGTCACTAGTGTGTCGAGTAGAGGGTAATCACTGTAGAGTTTCTCGGTTACAACTGGAATCATAGGACTTTAGTCGCCTATGATCATCTGTCCATCCCGCTGTCTGCCTAAGCCAATTGCTTTTAATATATTATTCTTTTCTATTGTTCCCTCTCTTGTTATGCTCCCTCTCCTTTGCCATTTTTGCCTTCTTACTTCTTTTGTCATCCTGCCTTATGTATCTATATATAGAAAGGTGGCACACACTTTCTGTGTCTCTAATATGACTTTGGTTGCTGTCATGCTCTCCTCTTTGCTTGTTTTTATTTCTTTAAATTTTCTTGATGTAGTAAGTCCTTTGGTTTAGGTACTGGCTCAGAGATTTCTGGTGTAAGGTCCTGTTTTAAGTTAATCCTGTCTTAGTACAAATCAGTGGCTTAATAACATCTTCTGAATTCTGTTGTGATGAATATTGTGTGTAAGTGTCATGCATTCAGCATAGCAAAAGAATTTTTAAATTAGCAGAGTGAGGTGCTTAAGAGATAAGGTGGGAAAAAACCCAAATCTTTATTATGCTGATGTACAGGGTCATTGTGAAAAATTGGTTTATAAGGAAATTACACTAGTGTCTTTAAAAATTACAATTACTATCACAGAAACATCGCTGACTTCTACTCCCAGCACATAACAATGCAGTTGTCTTCAAGTTTTCTTGTATTTATTCATTTTAGTAAATATAACCTACTGGAATAAAATATTCTATCAAGGACAAATTATATTTATTGTGATAGAATTTAGCATCTAAGAAATGTATCAGGTAAAATATCAAATCTGTGTGAAATACGTAAATAGATGATGCACATTATACTTACGACTGTTTGACAAGAAATCATTTTTGAGTACAGTGAAAGTGATGCTTTCATTTGAAAAAGTCATTTTTTTTGAAAGCTAAAAATAGCTTCTTATTCAGATAGATTATCTAGCTATGTTGCATGGAAACCATTTTTCTCTATTACTGTACTTATGTAAGCGTACTTTCCCCAGACACTGGCTTCAGGCTGAAAAGCACAATTGTGTTTTGGTTAAATTAACAGTTTAAGGTCAGGTTCTTTCTCCCTCTGCTGCTTTGTAGATATGTGCAAGTCTTATTTCATGTAACCTCTGTGCCTTTGCGTGACACACTGAGCTTCTGTAACATAATGGAAGGGTTCACAGTAAAATGTTGTGGAAGGTTGACTTCCATCTTCTGCCTTTAGTCAAGCTGGTGTAAGTTACAGCTTCTGTTGTGAGCTCTCTGTGGATCTCAGAGGATGGTATTAGTATAAAATTTCAAAAGTTTATTTTAAATGATTGTATTTTGCTGTATCACTAATGAAAACGAACACATTTTGTTCTGGTGAAAAAGGTTATCTCCAAGTTACTGAACTGGGTTTTATTTTGTTGGTTTTTGTGTTGTTCAATATGAATAGTATTTGGACAGACCCAGAGCTATTTGGATAACACACTTTTCAGTGCTTTTGAATCTTTGAGTTTTAGTGGCATTTAAATCTCAATTTCCTCCTCTTTTAATCATTATTTCACTGCAAGTGAAATAGTTTTGTGTTACCTTTAGTTATTGAAATATGTTCTAAACTATGATTTTATCTTAATAAAGACTTTTTCATCTAGGAATTTCTTTTCTGTATATGTTCTCTATGAGACATTGGAATGAAACATTTCAAGAGGAGTTTTCATGAGTCTTTGGGTTCTCTGTACTACTTCATGATTTTCCATTTCCCCTGCCTCTCCACCAGCCTTTGGAGAGCTGCGTATGTTCAGCTCGGCAGTTTCTCGGTGTTCCTGCTGTCTCCATGTATTGATTTCTGCTTCCACTCCTTGCAGACCTTCAGAGATACAAAGCTGTAACAAATAAAGCTGTGGTCCTCGGTGTTTATTAACACAGCATTTCTATCTGTCCCTGCTGTGATATGCCTTTATTATAGATGAAGAGATACTTCAGTCTCAGGGTTTGAGTGGGTAGGAGCGTGTGCCCTCTGAACAAAAGAAAAATGAAATCTTTGTGATAGTCATCTTGAAGCGAACCATTTGACTAAGACAGAGTGTCATATGAAATGGTGTTCATCTCTATGAAGCTTACCATGGCTGGAGTGTAAGAACAGGGTGGTTGTATATGGAAAAGACTCCCAAATACCTCTGAGAGAGCTTAGACTGGTTCAGAGATCATAAATTGGCTCTACTCCTTTATTTTAAGAGACAAATCTTGAGATTATATATTTGTATTAGCTGCTGTTTGAAATCCTTTTCCCTGTTTTTTTTTTTTTAATATCCAGTTCCAGCATCCTTATAAACGTATATTGGGAAGCCTTCTGCTGCTGATCATTGTTTTCCTAAAAGGAAAAACCTGCATAGGTGCCCCAAACTCAATTAGATTTGCCAGTTAGCAGCCATTTTTCATCATGTTCAGCTGACCTGTATTGCAACCTGTGAGCAGAAGCATCGTGATACCTCATCCTCAGAGAAAAGACTCCAAAATTTGCCTTGAGCACTGGTCCCCAGTGTCCTGTTCAGGGGCCTGGCTGGTAAGCACTGTGATTACTTTTTGGCCTTCATAGTAACACCTAGAATATCCCTTGGACCCATCTCTTTAAACATACGACACAAGGGCCAGATGTCCAATTCCCTGTGCAACGTAGGGGCCGTGCCTCGACCTCCTAAATCTTTTCCAGTTCAGTGGGATTGTTTGTCCACTGCAAATCTGAAAATGTCATCGTAAGGCACTGCTGGCTGTAAAACTTCCTTGCCAATTGCCTTGAAAATGTACGTCTCTCAGCTGAATGGAAGAGAGCTCAATTCCACCATTTTAACAATCTTGTTACTCCATTGTTTTCTCCAAAGCTGCATTCACCTGTGGTTAACTGTAAGGATTAGAAGTCCAAATCTTATTTAGTCATTTCACATCCTTTAAATATCTTTCAAAGCTTGTAATACTCTTCTTACTTTCCTAATTGCCAGCAAATAATATCCCAGAATGCCTTCCTGCTTCTACTAATGGCCCTTTTCAGCTACATCTCACTTCAGATGAAGTTTATTTGAAGTTTCCAGAACAGACAATTTTTGGAGATGCAACATGGCACAAAGTGCTAAGAGACTCTTCAAAACATAATTAACACCTATTTATCCTGAGTCTCATATTTTACAAGTGGCTTTACCAAGCACTCTCAAATTTGGACCAAAGAAAGCTCTGCTAAGGAGAAATGTCTGCAATATCTGAAAAAGAAACAAGGAATTCATTGTGTGTTTCTTTTGGTTTTGGACTGTGGTTTTGGTGGGGTTTTCTTTGTCTATTGTTTTTTGGGGTTTTGGGGGAATCTGAAGGCTAGAGTTGAAAACTGTGGAAGGAAATCAAAGAGCCAAATGGTGAATGATTACATCTTTCTCTCATTCCTCTCTTTTATAGCAGAACATGCTCTAAGAAATGGAAACCCACTGTATTTCTACAGGAATAAGGTATAGGATTGAAGGAACAAATCTCACTGAAATGTTTTCCTCATTATTAGGTGAAAATCTCAAATTCATAGCTACTTTCTCCTAAAAAATAGATTAAAAATACCAAATCAGAGAAGCATCGCAATTGTGCAATTTCCTTCAGCTTTTACTTCTCCTGCATTTTCCATTCACCTATAGAGAGGCAGCCTGACAAGACTGCTGTGCACAGCTATTAGGTTTAATTGTCATGGCTTTACTTTGCTTTTCTTTAACCAGAAAATGTTTGTGGCTAAAAATAGAGCATTCTTTTCTGATGTAGATATAACATCTGTAGGAGCTTAACGGCTTACACACTGTTTGCCAGCAGAATAGTGATTTATAAAATACTTACAAGGGAGCAACTCTGTTCGTAGAGAACCTAAGAGCTCTCAGCTGGGGGATTATTTTAGATGGTCAAGCCATATTTCTGTGTTTTCACGTTCAACTTTTATTCTGTAGTCCTTCCTCTCTCCAACCCCCATTTCCTGTTTCTTTTTTTTCATTTAAGAATTTTTATTTTTTTATTTTATTTGCAAATGATGAATTTTGGTGTACAGGAAGGAAAAATGCAGACCTCATTAACCTGAAAGATCCCTCATTAAACAGAAATGCTCAGATAAAATTCAGTGTTTAGTGTTAAGCATTTTATATGCCCTGTGTAAAGACTAGAGGACAACCCATAGAGTAAAGGCAGAGACAAAATATGACAGTGGTTCTCTGTCCTGTGGCCCCAAAGGGAAGGCAGGTCTTTCCAGCTCACCACTCCAAAATTGAGTACTCTAAGCCAGTTACCCATAGCCAGCTACATCTATTGCAGTTGACAAACTATTTCTCCACTGGTTTTGGCAAAGTGAACTCAAGGTTAACATGCAGTGGACATGCTATTACTGAAAGTAAACTAAAATTTGCTAGCAGCAGCACTGCGTCCATCACCATCTTTTATTTTCATTTGTTTTGGTAAATTAATTATATCAAACAGCCAGACTTGGGTTTTTTAACTCTGAATTCTTGTTCACACAATGTGTTTGATCTTCTCTTGCAAGCTGGAGAATGCCCGAAAAAGAATGATTTTTGTTTTCTACTAGAATATAAACCCAGTAATACAATGCGCAGAAAATAATGTAAAACTCCTCGGGGTAGCTCTGTACCCTGGTTCTCAAAGATAATAGAAATATTAATATTGTCATCTTAGATATCAAAGATGGGGGCTGACCTATGGGCTACTCATCAGTAGCATAAAAAGCCATCATCTTCTTGGATATATATTTGTATATCTATATAGTTTTAAAATACAATTTTCATTGCTTGCGAAGGGAGCAGTACCAGACTAATAGCCCTGAGGGTTGCAGTCTCCTGGTGATGCACAGGACAGGTACCAGCAGTCAGTCCAGTGCCAGGATGGAACGTGTCCAAAATGGCTTCATTCCTAGGAATAGCAAGATCGTCCTCCTGGAAGCCAAACCCACCACCCCCAGTGTCAGGGAAGGGTATGAACTGCTGGTGCTAGCTCTGCCCCATGATCTGCATCACTCATCTGCTAGTGGACTGTGCTTTCCTGGAACTGGCCACCTCTCAGCTGGGTGTCAGACTGAAGCAAGAGGCTTGTCTGAGGAAACACCATGGTTTATTCTTTTGCAGCTGCTGATGTGATAGAACATTATGAGCTGAAAAGTCCTCATGGCCAAACCCAGCTTATTTAAAAATATCTCCATTAGTTTATTATGACCATATCATTTGAATAAGTAGATCATAACAAACAGAGGGATAGAAAAGAGTAGTCAGGGAGTGGATCTTCCATATTAAGGTACAGTTCAATCCTTTCTGCTTGAAAATTTTACCCTTAGGTCTTAGATACTTGACTGAATGGTACATGTTTTCCAGAGGTCTTATTAGCAGAGGTTGTCCCACTCTTCTGAAAGAGCTTTCATCCTCCTACATTACTCCAGATCCTGCAAACAACTCTGCAAATCTAGACTAAAATTACCATTCAGCTTATTGTCTGTGGATTTTCAAGTTTTAATTTGATCAAAGACCATGACATTAACATCCTGAAAAGCAGTACAATTACACAGGAGATAGAAAGCCAAGCTGAGATCTGCTCAGGAGCTCATTTCAGAAGCCCAGAACTCCTGGAGTGCCAGTGGGAGTATTGGAAGGGAAGGGGTTGCCATATTATCACTCTCCCTAGGTTGGACAGAAAATCACACCTATCTTGTCACCAATGCAAAACTCTCCCCAGCTCCCGCTGATATAATTCAGTTTGTGTCTGGAGGAAGGCATGCCAGAGGGCAAAGTGGTAATTTATTCTATGTCTTTGGCCTCCCAGATGATTTTCCTTACAAGGGTGTAATTTAGGTTTTATTCAGCAGCTCACTTAGGTGTGTCTTCAACTTAGAGCATGTACATTGTCCCCTTTGCTTCCTTGTGACCTCTTCCTAGGCATAATGCTAGGAATGTACTGAAATGTTTTGGGCAGTGTGAATTTTATTTAACCAGGCTTATAAAGAAAAAAAAAAAGTCCTTGATCACCATTCAGCACTGATGCTTTAATAATGTTTGTGATGTGCTCCTTAAGACTTCATTAAGGAGAATGAAATACTTTGTATAAGCTGTGAACAACACCTGGTACAGGACTGAATATCTGGTTCTTGTAACCTACATTGGATTTGCAGAAATGACCTGCAGGGCAAAGGATCTGAGCCGTCCATTTTTTCAGGCTCTTTCTAAAGCTGAACACATTTAGAAGTCTGTGGAAGGGAGTCTTCAGTCAGTTAGCACATTATGTCAATAGGAATGATAATTGTTACTGGTTACTCCACAGATTTTAATTTTGCAGCTATTACAATTACCTTAATTATACACATAAATACACCCTGCACTTGTAGACAGATTTCTTTTTGTTTGAAAAATGTACATACTAATGGGATCTTTTCAATACAAATTAAGCCAGCCTGAACTATTTAAGTTAATTTATATAATAGAACTTGCCTATGAAGCTTAACATTTTGGTCTTGATTATAAACAAGGATATCTGAGAGTGTACTTATTACTCCTGTGAAGCCTCCCTACTGTGAAGAGGGAGTGAAGTCTTGTTTGTTTAGATTTTTTATAGTTTACAGTTAGCTTTAAGCCAATACAAAAAATCTGAATACATGTTTGGGTAGAAATGCTATTCATTCAGATTCCCTTTCTTTCCCCTTGCAGACATTAGAGCCAGTGAACAGCAAACATTTCTGTAGTTTGTTGCACTGGTACCCCTGTCTACAAACAGAGAAGGAGAACAGGCACAAGATACCAGTCCAAAGGGCTTTTTCAAAAACAGGGGAGGGTATCCCAAGTTGCAAGTACAGAACTCATGTCAGAAACCATAGAACTGTCTGCTGAGCTTAGCATGGGCAGAAAGAGGGACTTCAAAGTAGTCTCCTCTTGATTCCTTTCATGCTTGGCCTTCAAAGTGTCCACCCCTCTGCCAAGAATGCAAGGAGGGGAACAGCAAAAAGAGTGTGCAAAGGTCACAGAGAAGGACTAGATAGTGACTGCAAGTAAGCAGGATGAAAAAGATTAACAGTGGGCTGAAATTTCATTGTTGCTCCTCTGAAACAGTCTGGCCTTTCTTTCCAATACAACCCTGCATTGAATAGTTAGTAATAATGTCAGAGACACAGCAATAAAAGAAAAAAAAAACCCAAACAAACCACAAACAGCCCCCTTCATCCCAAGTTCCAATTATGTTATCTGTGACTGGAAATATTTCTTCTGTGCTAGCTATTATTAAGACAAGTTACCATGCTTGAATGTATTTCTTTGCATAATTATTACCAAAGAATTCCCTGCGTACATATGTGATTGTTAAACCCTCTCGTGAGTTCTCTTGTCTATTTCTGAACCAGCACTAGCTATTGTCAATATATTTTTGTTTTATCTTTTGTGCCATTTGGATTCGAAGGTTTGGGTTTCTTTGATCAAGCCTGAACAATGCTTAGATAAATACATAGCCCCAGGCTTGCCTTTCCATTGATACTCTGTTTTTGTTTAATGTTACAACTCATTTTATGTCTTCTCTTTCTGCTTGTAATTGCTAATGCATCTCTACAGTAAGTTTCTAAAACATATCCTTCTGGGATCCAAGCTCACTTCAGTGTCCTTTGGTGACATTGCCTTTCCTTTCCGTTTTTCCTCACGTCTTTCTCATTTTCCTTTCTTCTTTTTTTAAGTACAGACACTCAAGGAATTTCATTTTATTTTTTTTTTCCAGTAAGTGTGAATTCAGAGCTCCCACACTGGGAATCCCACTACTGCCCCTTTTTATTCTTCTACCACATTAATTTTGTGTGTTTCAACTTGTGTAAACAGCTCTATCTTTTATGGCTGGTCCACTTTTGTATTTTATCAGATTGCTCTCCACCCTTCCACAAAGGGAGCTACCCTCATCTTTCTCACTCTTCTGCTACCCAAAGAAAAATGCTCACACATTTTTGGATGCAGTTCTCCATCATGGGTAGGGTTACAGGCTACTCATGACCTGTTTCTGCTGGTATTGCAATGAGAGACCTCTAAGATTTTGTGTTTTCAAGTGCATTGAGAAGATGATAGCACAAGAATAATTGTCTGTTATTTTAACAGACAAAGAGGTTAGTGTAACAGTAGAATTGGTTGCATTTGTCTTTGTTCCCAAACATCCTTTTGCATCTCAGTATGTCTTTTAGAGTGTAAGCTGTACAGAATGAGGACTGCATTCATGTCTACTCTGTATGGTACCTAACAAATACAGCCTAATCTAAACCAATACATTCAGGTCTTGCTTTAATGTTGCTTTTTAATAATAATAAAAGGAGAGATTTTTTAGAACTAATTATTTCAGTTCACTGGTACTGTTTGCTGCTGTTTTACCTTCCTGGCTTTTTTTTTTCCACCTTTTGCCATTTGAAACAAGGAACCCAGAGACCATGGGGATAGATGTTAACATGCAAATTCAAAGGGAAAGTCACTTGCTCTGCTTAACATTATGAACTGATGCTTTAAAAAATTATCTGCTTCAGTGCTAATTTTACCTTGTGATGGAAGTTAGGCTTTAAATATGTAAAACACAATGAGAGGGCAATAGCCACTATCAGTAGCCTGGAGAAGTTGTCGTTTGCCTCAGAATGATTGCATGACCTGCCTCTCAAAGCCAGGTTTGTTTAATTACCAAATTACCTAGAAACACAGGAGAGAGCTGCATGAACTCCTGAAGCTTGGAGAGAGCTTGAAGGAAAGCTAGTGTCCTTTTAGATCACAAATGATTTTAGGGCTGTATACACCTAGGAGCCCAGAAACTGCCAAAAGAAGACAACTGAGTCCAAAAGATTCAGAAGACAAGATTGCTATCATGTGAATAATGTGGCATAATAAGGAACAGTCTGTGGAGGGGTTTACAAGGTATATACTAACAGTAATAACATCTTTCATGCCCTCCAGCATGTATTAATCAATACATGTTCTATATTGATTAATAAGAGAAAAACAACTCCTAAATTCTGCAAAGGAATGGCAGCAGAGTATTGACTTGAAGAAAGCCAAACAGTCCTCTCCTCCTCCCCCTGCAGTAGTATTTATGCATAATGGATTTCTTTAAACAGTCCAAATTTCATGGTTCGGAGAATGAAGCCTCATGGGCTGTGCCACCACTACAAGAAAGAGACAGTTCAGTATCTCTTCAGATAAAGCTGTGGACTTTAGCAAAAAGGCTCTTATTTAAGTCAAAAATAGCAGTTGTAGCCCATGCTAATTACATTATGCACACTCCAACAACTGATAGCCATTGACCTGTATGGAACATTTCCAGTTAGAAACTGATTAAAACCGCTTCAGGCAATCGTTCTGTTTTAAGGGGAAGCGCTGATGCCTGATGTAATGACCTGACCAATGCTAAGTGAATGCAAAGCCCTCTAAGCAGAGCGGTACAAATATAGACAGCCAAAAGGCCACGCACTGTATGCTTATCAGCTGTGAATGCTGAGAGCAGGTTTCACAGCCATGAATAATCCTCAGCGGGCTAGTCATCCTCAGCACATTCCCATGTAGCTGAATGTACAGCGGCTAATTTATTTCTGTGATGAACCCGATATGTTTTCAAAAATATCTTGTTTTCCCATGTAGTGCAAGAAGTTGCATTTGTGTCCTATTTGAATTTGGTAAGTGGGTGAAAAGCACCAGTGGAATGGCATTGCTCATGGCAGCTCAAACAATTTGTCTCTTTCTCCAGCCCTTTGCTAGTCCTGGGTTAAAAAGAGCTGAAAGACTGGGGACCCCACCTTCCGGAGTATGCTTGTATATACAAAAGGTGTGTCCCCTTTCCTGTCAGTAGACCTTGAGGAGTTTTATGTAAAATGTAGGTATTTACATAATTAGGATACATATTTAAGGACCACTAAACACAACAATGTAACTATGTTTGACATACTGTGGAGCCCTGAAGGCTTTCGAAACTTAGATTTGCTGTATCTGAATAATGCATTGTCATAAGTTGATGTTACCCGTCGTGTATCTACATTTGGCAATATAAGCCAAAGATTGCCATATGCTACATGCCATTCACCAAAACCTGTACATTTTTCCAGGTTGCTTTAGTTCTTTATAAGCCAGTCTTCTCTGCTATGCCAAGGTGATGTGTGACTTTACCCACACCAATGAGGTAATGAATGGTTAGAATGAATGCCTTTCTGAATTATCCTTTTAATTCTCTCTTTATTATTTTCAAAATGCTGAAGTTATTAAAATTAAGGGGATTTTTTGATTTTTTTTCTGTAGTGCATTGCTAAATATATTTATTGTTACATTTTCTTACCAAATTAGAAAAACGAGTAAGGATAACAAGTGTAGATCATTTGTATATATTAAAATTAGACCTATGGTGAGGAATTCTCCCTTACCAGTTTTTTATATTAAGTGATAAGAAAAACATATGCTTGAAATTTCCAAACACTAATAATTCTTCTTGGGAAAGAGAAAATTGTTACAAATGGTCAGGTTTTGGTGGGTGTTTCAAAATCCAGCTAAGGTAAGTCAGAAGGAGGCAGATGAGCATAGCAATAAACAATGATGAAGAATCTGACATTCTTGTTTGCAGTTCAATAGTTTCCATGCTTCCAAGCTCAATATAAGTCAGATCAACTCCCTTACCTCACTAATCCTTCCAAACCACTTACATTACAGCTTGCTGTTACTGCTGTTGGTCAGAAAAGCTGGAAAGCAAGGTGAAGGCATAAAGAGCAGGAAAGGAAAGGTTAAGGAATTTCAGAGCTGTTGGGAAACAATCAGGAAAAAAAAAAGTTAATATCCCTGTCTGTTTTCTGTAATACCCTGATCTGTTTAACTGGACCAGCTAGGATTTTATTTAGGTTAAAGTAGGACGTACGCATTCAGTTGTGGAGTCTAATGAACAATAAAGTTCCAAGCTAAACAGAAATTCAAGCCTGTACAGAGGTATCGGAATGTGTCAGTGCCCGTTCCCCACCCCTGTTCAATCAAAACAGGTTCACAGTGACCCACATGTCACACAAACTCTTTCTGGCTCTGGTTTGGTTTTTTTTTCCTTTTTCCTTTTTTTCTTTTTCCTCCCTAAGAGGGTTCTGGCCCGTTGCTATAACAACTTCATCGCAACATCAGTGTACCAAGCACAAACAGCTAACCCAGACCATGGAGCCTCAGTTCACCCCCTTTCACTGTGCCCTGTGTATCCTTTCAACAACAGTGTTACATAACGTGCACCGAAGATTCACGTGGGCCTCCACACAAATTAAAGTTTCAATCAGCACTCATCATGACTGTACATTCTTCACAGATTTTTTCATGTTGCTAGTTGATGGTTATTAGAGAAAAGGTTAGTGTTTGACACATGATTTTAAACAAATGAAACAAACAGCATACATTTGCACTGTGAAATTTAATTACATTTTTGTGTAAAATGGATTTTTTTTTCTTTTCTGTATCTTAAGTTATCTGGGCAATGACTTACCCAGCTATAATTAATCCACAAACAAGTGAGAATGAGCTGCAAGATTATGCAAAACTCATGCTTGGGATTTACTACGTGACATTGGAAAACAACAAGAGAAGTAGTGTTTCCATGGCTGGCATGAAACTGGTACCTCTTTTTTCTTGGAGAATCTATTACAAATTCCAGAAGTACTATATTTTACTGCAGCAACTGGGAGACAGAGAGGACTTAGCTTTTCAGAACTACAGAAAATTGTGTAGCAGACTCCAGGTAAGAGTTGGCTTGTTACTTTCCTTTCTACAGAGTCTCCATTTAGCTGGGCAGAAATTGTCTTTCTTCCCCCAGCACCTGGAAGAAAACAAATGCAGACCAATTATTTCTCCTAGCTTATATGTAGAAATATATAGGTAAACTGAGAGGACCTTCAAGTTAAAGAGAAAGATGCCACAGTGAGCCTTTTTCAACCATTTCCCTTCTTCAGAGTCGTCATTTCCCAATACATATGGAACATTACATGGGATTTGAAAGGAAGGCCATTGAAGTTCATGGTCTTTCTCAATATATCTTTTGACTTGTAACCCATTTGGATTAGTTGTCTTTCTAATTTTCTGTTTGGTCTCTAGGTTTCTTTTGGAGTGGTGATTTTTTCCTTCTCCAAGTATATTGAAATTAGACTTGTCTATTTTGTGTGCATGTGTGGAAAAAGTGAGATTGATTCAGAAGGCACTTGCTAGTTTCCAAAGGGAAAAAAAAAAGACTATTTAAATCACAATAATTAAATAGAAGAGGTTTCATTTTACTTTATAGGCCTTCAGTGGCACTCTTAGGCAATAGACATCTGAGGATCAATTCCTTTCTTCACTGTAATGAGTTTTGACTCATTTATCATTTGGAAGATATAATCATGAGCATGGTTTACTTGCATATGGGGTCCTGCAGGTCTTCCCCATTTGACAATGTTGTACTTGCTGTACTTCATGTACTTGGTGCACTTCAGTATTCACTGGAGCAGGAAGAGGAGCTCTAGGTGAATGTCCTAGCCATCTAGTGACAGACGTAATTTCACGTTTGCTTCCTAATGGCTCCCTGAGTATTTGAATATTTTAAACCTAGTGGAAGAACAAGAGGTCTTAAGGACAGGAATGTCTTAAAGGCATTTCAAAATACCCTTCAGAATAGCCCTGGCAAGGACACTTGGCTGAGATATCTGAATTCATATCTCTGCTACTAAAGCCAGCTATCATCCTTGTTAGATGTCCTACTGGATAAAAAAAAAAAAAACACCTCCCTTTCTTGCTTTCCTTCTTTCTGGTACTAAGAGTAGTTCAAAGTCTAGCTTTCTGATTCTGTTACTTTGATTGTATTTAAAATGTTTGAAATGGATGGTGATATTAATTATTGTCTCATTAGTATCCTTCCTAATGTTCGGTTTATAGTTGATTTGATTAATCCTGGTTGGAGACTAAAGAGATGTAAATTGTTGTCATAGATGCGAGCACGAGTAGTCTCCCATACACATTGGTACTGGAACAGAGACCAAGGCAGAGCAAGACCTGTGTGGCTCTGGCTCTCCCACCCAAGTTTGGGTGGGGAGGAGGATGTGGATAGAAATTCAGTTCCAGCCTTCCCAGGCATCTGGTTCATGGAGTGCAGGAGGAGCAGCTGCTGAGCCACACTGCTCTCCTCACTTGGAGGTGATAGATACCTAGGGATGTTTCCTGAGCCTGAAATACATTGTACGTAGACCATGCAAAAAGACAAAATAGGAGTCTGGAATACTGTCTTAGCATTTCCAAAGTGTTGGCATTTCTTGGTTTCCTTGATGAATTCTTAATAAAACCAGTTAATTCTGTTCATTTTTTTTGCATGTGACCTACATTTTCTCACATTTTTCTGAATTAAGAGGTACTGTGTTAACTTCTGAATTTTGAAGAAAAAGGAAGTATGGAGAAAGGGCAAAAATACCACCCATCTAGCATGGCTAATCTTAGCAGAAAAATGTTAACTTAGAATTTTACGAGTTATTTTCCTATCACGTCTATAAATCATACCTCTATAAACAAATGTATGTTTTTGCATAAAAGCAGGTATTTTCCAATCATATATTTGCATTCTTCTATCAAAATTGTTTAGTCCTGCTTAGCTGTACTGATTTTGATTATGTCCTTGCTGGGTTAGCTGACCACAAAGAAATTACAGCAATGCATTTCACAGTTAATGCCTAAAACATAGGAAGTCCTGCCTCCAGGTTTGTTTGCATCTGCTTGTTTGGTTTGGTTTTCCCTGGTACTGTTTATGAGTGGGTGAGGAACACTGCCATGTATTTGTCTCTGATTTGCCTGAAGCCTTCGGTTTGATATACAGATGCTTGAAAAAGCCCATCTGGCATCAGTACAGCAAGCCTTCTGATGTTAACCTGCTTTCCCAGGGAGGTAAAATTGCATCCTTACTCCTAATGTCATCTAGTGGTATTTAGGCTGGTATAGGTTTGCTTGCGTGTTTGAAGACAAAGGTACAATTCAGATTCAGTCCTTCCAGTTGCTGTTTCTGCCTATAGGTCCTCAGATGCAACTCATGCATCTGCATGTTTTACAGCAATGTTCCAGATTTGCAGTTGTCTACCAGCCTGCTCTGTGCACTGCAGACAGCCTGGGGACCCTGCACAAGGGAGCAGAAGCATACGTCAAGGGGACATATGACTTAGCCTTGAGGGCTCTTCCAGAACTACCCTGTACTCTGACCTATAGATTCTGTGTGTACTAATTCACAGTTTGTTTTCAGGTGGTGCAACTTGCTTTAAGCCCTTCTCTCCAGAGAAACAGTAAAAGCTCCCCTTAGTTATATCAAGCATATGCAGTGTTGTACAGCAGCGGTTATACTGTGGCTGTAGTGTGAGACAGCACCAAATCAGGCACCATTATTTTCAGCTTGTCACCCAAATCAGCCTACATCCACTGGAGATGGATTACTCAGTCATCTAAGCTCTCCCACTGGAATACTCTACATAGAGCTTCTAATTTCCTTGGCTACCATGGCCTGAATCTTACTGAAATTCCTTATCTCCTTCCCTCTCCCTTTCTCTCAGTCTTCAGACGAAGTCAACTTAATGTTGAACGTGCGGGAACCAGGAATCTTTTGCAAGGTCTGTCCTGCAGCTTTGGTTATGGAGGGCTACTTTCATGCTTGCCTTCTGTAACACAGACATATACTTCCAGTACATTTATCCTGAGCAAATTCCCCCAGCCAATATACTCAGGAATGGCTGGAATGTCTTTTGCCAGCTTCTAAAGGTCGCTCACATTGGATGGGCTTCTTTTTATTTCTTCTCACTAGATTTATTCGTGAAGATGGACATAGTTGATATAGTATTGGTCATACTTTGTCCCGGAACTAAATTGTATTGCCATTTTCAAATTCCAAAAGTTCATTCAACAGGTCTTCAATAATTATTGTCAAAAAATTACTAATATGTAAAGTTGTCTTAGTTGGGCAACAATTTGCATAGAGTATAATTTTGCCCTTCTGATTAAAAACTTGTATCATACAACTCTTCTGCTATCCATCCAATATTTCTTACATCGAGTTTTAATGACTCTGTAAAATGAATAATAACTGACAGATACATTTCTGCTATTAATTTTCTTAATTAATTTGGTGTAGAATTAATGAGAATGACTGAACCTTTTCCTGCTGTTCTTGTTGGCTCTGCTTTGTAAGTTTTCAAAAATTGCTTCTGTACACAAGAGATGATTAGGTTTTAAACATGGCTGTTTTGTCCAGATAGACATATGCTTGAATACTTAAAGTTATAACTTTTGTCTGCTTTAGGTCATAAAATACAGAGCAACTGTAATATTGGTATAACTAAGTTATTTTTTGATTGCTCTTCGTACTTGGAGAGATCTGGACTGTTTGAACCAGAAGACCACAGTTACACAGGCACAGATGCCAGCCATGTAGTTGTAAAAGAAAAATTCTTCACCAGCAAGATTTGTTATTGAAGACCCTATTTCTAGCTGGTCACATGCTGTGCATATGGAGTTATTAGCAACTGGTGCGTCTCCTTTTTCAAGGTAAAATCCTGCCTGCTTTGAAGACTTTGGCAATAAGCCATTCAGGAAAGCAAGTGGTTCCCCTATCAGTGGATATATTGACAAGCACTGTTTGCCTTGTCAAGCATATATTGTCAAGCATTGTTTATCTGGAGGTGTTTGCAGTTTTGGGAGTAGAAATTCTCATTCTGGTAACTTATTCTGAGGATGTCTGAGTAGAAAAGTTGGAAATGAACATCACAGAAACGGAGACTGAAAAGGAATTGAATCAGTTAAGTATTTCTTGTCATCTTTTATCTCATTTCTCTTTTGACTCATTTATAAAGAAAAAAATGAAACCCTGATAGAGAAGCAGCAGGGGCTTCTTCTATGACTAAGTTAGCAAAATAGAACAGAAAGTGGGAGAAGTTACACAGGAGGCATGAAATTTGTTTGACATCAGAATTTGTGGCCTATACTTTTGCCTGCTACTTGTGACTCAGTCAGCTATTTCAGTCTAATATCTCTGCAACTTTTGCTCATCTCTTTGCTTCTTTTTAATTTTTTAAATCTATATTAATTTTGTAGTGGAGAGGGTTGGAATGCTTTGCTCAGTTACAGTTATGTAGTTGATATAAGGTGCTCCAAGTATTCCATGTGGCCTCTAGGTACAATCTCAGGAAGGGAGTGGGTCATCTGATGGTCATGTATCCTATCTGCTGTTTCATGCAGAAACCTCAGATACCCAAGATGAGTAGGTTTATACGTCTTGGTAACTGAACCCTACCCACAGGTACCAAAGGAACACATGAATCTTCTTCCATGCCAGCTGAAAGCACTGCTGTAATAGTGTCTAGATACCACGAGATCTGACAGAACAACCAGAGTGCAGGAACACACTAGGCTTCAGGAGAATGAATTTTTTGTCAGAGATCCATTCACCTCTATATATTTACACCTGTTGTAATGAATTTCCTGGCAGGCAGATTTTTTTCCCACATTATGCCTCTTAGTATGGAAATACTTCCTTGACATTATGATTGTTAAGTCATTCAGACAAAGGGTTAATTTCTCTCTGGAAATGAAAAGAAACCTAGTTTGGGCTTAGGGTCTGATTATGAGTCTAATTTTTTTTCTATAATATTAATTATTTTATTACTATTTGTTCACTTACCTTCTGTTTCCCTGCAGTAAATGAAAAAGGGTTTCTGATAAATATGAAATTACAGCTTTAGATAGTCTAAGAAAAATTAAGCTAATGATAGTGTGTAAAAAATGTATTTACCTCCTAAGGATGAAAATTTAGAGCATACTTTTAAGATGACCACAACACACCAATGTTTGTCCAGTAGTCTGTGAGTCTGTCTGGCAAGTGTAACTCCCAGAACCAATTGTAGCTGAAGTAGGTGTGTTATGTCTTGCTTTATTTCTACAAGCAAATGTGTTGAGAAATTTTTATAGAGGCATGTGGTATACTAGAGGAGGTTAGTTATCTGTTTACTATCTTGAGTGGTAAGTAGATAACGGATGATCCTTCTTATTTACAGAACATTTGGAGGCAGCACGAAAATGAAATATAAAGCTTTTCCTAAACCTAATATAAACAAATACCAACTCTTCAGCTCTAGAAATATAATGAAGGGCTGAAATGGTCAAGAGTTTCTTGCAATTATGTGATGAGAATTAGAACAGCAAGACTAAGGCTGCATTTGCAATAGATGTTTGATTCAGATTCTGAGGTATTTAATTCAGAGGTGGCTTGTTTCAACCCTAATTAGTCCAAGTTGAGTAACTGGCTTGTGAAAACTGAATTTGGGTTCATAAGAGGTGCCTAAATTATGAGTACGTTTGTTTTAGATTGCATACACAGTCAATGGAAAGTGAAGTGCACCTCCTGATGCTTCAGCTTGCCTGAGACCTAAACAGCCCTCTAGAGTAGCTTACCTACCCCACTGGCCTGGGACAATTGTGCATCTTGCTCATGTAGTACTGAAAATTCAGCAGTATGAGCCTGAGCCTGAGCCTAAGGATTTATGATCTCTGAAAAGGTAATAGATGTTTTCTTCTTCTTTTTCCTGTCATTCATGAAAAAGAAAGTGTGGTCATCATTTAGTCTGTATGTAGAGTCACTGCCATACAACAAAATAGGAGACTGCCTTTGTTTCAGAAGTTTATTATAATAAACTTATTATAATAATCATATTATAATAGTGTGTAGCACTTCCTTCCATGGAAGCTTTTGCCTCTTTAATGTCCAGCAATATTTGATATTATTGGCTGTGAAGTAGTTTTTCCAGTGATCACACGTGTTCAGAATACAGGATCTGTAACTGAAATATGCAGTCACACCTTTCTGTTTAGAAATGATGATGGATCTGGGATCTGTGCTTGGGAGGGGGTGGAAAATTAAGAATGCAATACACTGTCACTGAAATACAACTCAGTATCTGGGGCAAGCTTCTCACAGGGTACCAATCCTGTTGTCATCTAACATCCATTTTAATCTCTTTTCATTGCCTTCACTGCATAATGGCTCAAATAATGAACTTTGTTATTTTTGATAAGAAAAGAATAAAGAAGGAAGGGAAGAGGTGGAGAAAGGAAAGCGGAGGAAGATAGGGAAAGGGAGGAGGAGGGGAGAAAGGCAAGCATAAAGCAAAAAAGAAGCCATGGCTTGGAGTAGGAAAATTTAAATTATTATTAAGTAGTTGGCAAGCTACTAGAAGGTTCAGAAACTGGTGTTTAATCCGGTTGCCAAGTGTTCGGTTCATGAGTCATTTTGTGTCAAGTATCCAGTAGAGTGAAAATGTTCTTTTTCTTGAAAGATGTGAGATGGGATACTTGGATTGCAAGGTCACAAGCTGGTGTTTGGGTGCCAGATTCTGAAAGCTCTGAAAAACCAAAACGTTGAGCACTAAATGAGCTATAAGTAACACACTGAAAGACACTATATTGGGGACTAGAATTATTTTGTAATGAGACACTGAAGAAAAATCCTAAGAAATCCTTGTAAAATAAGTACTATTTACTTTGTTCATGCAAGAAGAAAAATATTTATCCACTTTCTAAGTTAATTTATCTCATAATCAATATTTACATTCCTAGATTTCTCATATTTGTAGTCTTTGTATTTCAGAACAAGTAGGCTTCTGTGACTACTTTATAGATTTCGGGAAAAAAGCCACTTTGATTTTATGTATATATTCTTTCAAGAGATGTGTACACACAAACATCAAAGCAATAATGAAAGGATTATAGATCTAGATGAAATTACATTACATTTTTACAGACTATAAGTAAACAGTGTCTGTTGGATAGAATTTTCTTTTTATTATCATTTGTAATTTGTTGTGCTGTCTCTTCATTAAGAGTCAAAAAAGAAATAAAATATACTAGTAATCATTGCCACTGATTTTATACCCTTTTTGTGTATATTGTCATTTGCACTATGAAAAGCAAAGGAAGAGCTTGTAGTGGCATCAGTAGTAAGTGATTTACATCATTCACTAGTAGTCTCACTATTCATGTCTATTGTCAGATCAGCAGGGGATACCAGGGAAACGTATTCTGATTTCACCATGGTGTTTACTGGTGACCCCAGCTTAGCAAAGTTATCTGACATTTGGTTACTCCTTTTATCCTTGTCCTCTTTTTGGTGAGCTCTTGGGCTTTATGAACCACCAATGAGAGCAACATCAGCAAACCAACTGCTGAGGGCACTATGAATATTAAAATGTTTTCTAAGACAATAAAAAATGTTCTGAAATTATTTTTCTTCAGCTAAGATTTTTTTTTTCCTATAAACTTTCTGAGTGTTTTCTAAGGCCTAGCAGTCCACAGGCTATCAAAGATGGATGCAAATGTGTGTGGGAGTACAGAAGGGAAAATATGAAACATTTTTGTCATAGGGAAAACTATTTGGCAGGAACATACTCTTTGAGTTAGTGCCAGCCAGATTATATTGGTAGACAGAGATCACATAATAGTCCAAAGCTACTGAAAGAGGACAGATGTAAGAAAGAAATGTGTTTATCTCACGAGTATGGGGATGCAAACGACGTGCACTTGTGTACATCAAATATCCTCAGAAGCATCAGAGTGGCTGCCCATGGAGTTTTGGGTTGCTTCTCTGCTAAAACTGGCATAATGGAAATTTGGCAGACTCTCTAGTTTGATTAATGTAATTTTTTTTTTTCTTGTCTAAATACAGTTACTTTTTAATCAAGTTTGCTTTAGTTTTTTCATCAAGACAATTTAGTTGAACAAGTGGACAAGCAGATACCAGTTCACAAAGTTATTACATCCTGTTGCATACCTTTATTCTGCGGCTGCTAATACTGCAGTTTTATGTGAGTGACAAAGTAAAAGTGCTAATAGGAAGGTGAGCACTAAGAAATGCAACAATATTGTATCTGTAGTGAACAACAAAAATTACTACTGGGTTATTTTCAGGAGAAATACAATAAAATTTGCATAGCAGGCTGACAGCTCTACTGCCCTCAGCTATCACATACATCTCCCTAACTTTAGCCAAGTTGTATCATTGCTTTTATACAGATATTCATTGTGTCAGCTGACATTTTACTGCTTTCTATTTTTTGCAGCCTGAAATGGAAGTCACTGAGTCTGAAAGAAAGAGGTGTTTTCACCTGCTACACCCAGCAAATGCATTAAGCTGGAGGCTTGCGATTTCTAAGCAGACAACTGCTTTTTTAAGTTCATTTTGTTTCTAAAGATAATAAAAGTCTTGTATGAGCAAGAAATGAGTAAATCTTGGATTTTAACCACACACTATAGTTGGTTATGGGCTGATGTTTTCCTGAATTGGAAACACTGAAAGGGTAGTGCAGCTCTAGGAATGAGCTGATTTAGCCCTTGAGTTCAATATACAGGCAATTGGGAACTCATTTGTTTACCCTTTATATATATCGTAAGTATAAAATAACACTGTCTTTCTTTGTTCTGCATCAATAGGATGTCAATTACTTCTACTTCAACAGTGGCTTAAATCTCAAAAATTGAAATGAAAAATCAAGGTTTTACTGAAAATATTTCAGGCACATTAAAATATACTAATATATAAACAGCCTTTGAGTGTGTTTCTTTTCAGCTTTTCTATTCACCTGATGCTTCATAATTTGTATTCCAGACAGAGTCAATTTTGTAAATACTAAATAATAAAATTGGTTTTGTGAATATTAATTAATTAATCATTAAAACTGTAACAGCATGTGTAGATATTACTGTGCTGAAATTCATGCAGTTTGATAACATACAGGGTCTTGTTACCGTTTTGATGAGAAAGGGAAATTAATAAGTTTGGTGTTATGTGGTCCAGTTGTGTTTATCTACAAAGGAGACACAAAAGTCGAGAATATACACGAAGTCATGCTTTTCTGGTCACACTGTGCATAAAGAGGAATCTCTCTTGTGTCCAGAAATAACCTGATCATTGCTACAAGCACCCTAACCAAAAATCCCAAGCCCTCTGGGTCTTGGCTTTCTCCCAGGGCTGCACACACATTTTTACTCTGGTCCTTCTTTTCATCTATCTGTTTATAGTGAAACTAAGTCTCCAACATCTGCGTTTTCAATCTGTCCCCAGACACTGGTGTGATACATACTTTTTCTTGCTGAACTGCATCATGTGTAAGGTGCTAGTATTTCAGCTATTTCCATTCTTTCGTTCAAAGACTGAGTTCTTGGTAAAATCATACCTGTGCAAATATGGTATCTCCTTTGGACTGAGGTACTTGCCAGGCTTCTTAAGCATAATGCATTAGGATTTGGGGTTTTTCCCCTCTGGCTTCAGTAAAGGCTTTTGACAGATAAATACTTTTAGTGTCAATCTCTGTTGCATATGGGTGTCATTCTGTGTTCCTTTTGTTTATACTGGTTTGAAATGTATCAGCTAGTGACACTGTATCATGAGATGGTAATAGATAATCAAAATGTTTACTTCTGTTACTGCCAAACAAGGGAAAGCACAAACCCTCAAGCCACTCCGACTTCACTGCAACAGAGCATTTATATTTCCAAATTGTTTCCATCTCTGCTGCATGGATTATTTCTACGCCACGACTAAATTGTACATGTACATAAAGGTAAAGCTCAGCTGCAGTGTTTTCTGTCAGGCTGTTTCCTCTTGTGGAGTGATACCTACACAAAATGTATGGGGTTCATCATTATGGTTGGAAGCTCTAGTAGCAATGGCACTGCAGGTTTAAACAAACTTTAGGGCTGAAGTTGTACGCTTTAAGATTGCTCCATTTCGCTTCTGAGAGAAAAAACAGCAAAGAACTTTAGAAGATCTTTGGTAGTCTAAAAACTTAAAGAACAAGAACTGGATCAAGATTGCTGTGGATTTTCTGATTAGAATTTTCTGGTGACAACTTCACAGTTGAAGTGATCAGTGAAAGGAAAGTGTGTACACCCCAGAGTATGTTTTTTAAGTGTTGTGTTTAAAGACCATGGTTTAAGTAAAGGGTGTCAACATTATTTTTCTTCATACAAAGAGTAAAAGAATAAAATGTTCAGTAAAGATGCAATAGAATAGAAATTTCTACAAATTACTTTTAGAAGGGAGTCCTAAAAATTGCTTAGAAATAGTTTGGCTAGTCCATCTAAAGGAAGTTTGGGCATCCTAGGAAAGTTGTGGTGTGTGTTGTTTATGAGGCAAACAGGGAAATACAGTGACTGTACCAGACCAGTTTGTTTGCAATCTATTGTGATTCACTCCTTGCTAATGAGTATTTTAATTACTTTCAACAGTCCTTTTGAGGAACTGATTTGAGGAACTGATTTGAAATCTATATAATTCAAAGAAAAGTCTCCAAATGACTAAGAGTCATTTCCTTAATGCTGTATGTCTTATCCCTAACTTATCCAGGGAGTTAGACCTGAATGATCTGTCTCTTCTGTGAATACCTTTCATTCTGTAACACAACATTAAAACACAGAGCTATATTAACCCTTGGAAACTGCCAGAGGGAGAGGGATCAGTAGCCAAAGTTACCTTTTTTTTTACCCGCGCATGAATCTTATAATAAAATGCAAGATGCTTTTGGCTGAACTTTAGAACTTTGGAAGTCTTTCAGCTTTCTTCTTCCTTCTTGCCATTGAATTTATGGACCTAGTAAATTTGAGCCTGGGTGGCTCAGATTGTATATGAAAACCTGAGCTTATTGATAAAATTGTTAGGTTTTAAGTGGCTTCAATGATCTGTATTTTTTCCAAGGCAGGGAGTTACTTTTACTACCTATAGGGTTTGGAAAGATTTGGATTAGTGAGGTTTAGACTGGTTGCATCTAACAGTGAATAAACACAATTGATGCACAAAAATATGCCAAGAACCAATACATAGCAACCAGTAAAGTTCCAAAGACCAGCCCTGCAGAATTGCAGGACTGGTTGTTATTCACAGCACATTTATATGGAAGAGAAATACTTAATAAAGCATGTTCACATAAATACAAGTGCTGGCTTGTGGAAAAAGATTGATTCCCACACCTTAAAATGTTCTGTTTCAGTTTCTGCATTGCTACTTATATGTGAGTTCAGACTAAATCCACAGCAGAGAAATAAGGAGGGTCCTATTGCTCTGGTCTGATAATATTGTAACAACAAGTTTAATCTAAAAAGCTCATAGTGGCAGAAACAAGTATGGGAGAATACATTTAGAGGAAGAAATATGAATTCTGTCGAAGGTAGAATGCATTTAAAAGCACAGACCAAATCAGATATACTGAGAAACAAAAACATGGCACAAAGGATAAAGCTCTGGTGGCATACACCGTATAATGGATGACTGTAGGTGGAATACTAAAAAAAATCAATAAAGGAAGAATTTGCCTGAGCACAAACTCAGTTTATAGATGCAGAAAGAACTATCTATCAGACAGAAACCTACAGAAAAAGCCAGTGTTTGCCCTGAAAGGAGGGATGCATACATGTTTAATTCTGGGTTATATTTACTCTTGCACAATAGCATTCAACATGAATCATTGTTTTATTGTTTACTGAGAGAAACATACATCTTCTTTACAGGAGTACAACCCCATCATCACATTAGCTGAATCTGGCCCATTATTTGTAAATTGTCTGCCTGAGCTCAGTCAAGGATCTGAATCATACAACAGAAGTATTTTAAAATGTGCAGCTCTTCTGCTATGACTCTGTTCTAGTGGATGCTTATCCAGGCATGGATGTGCCATAGCTATGGATATGTTCTCATCCTGTCTGAGTACAATAGTAACTGTAGTTACATGTAAACTGTGCACTATCACTGTTGTTGCAGGTTTACATTGATATCTCCTTGTAATGCTTCCTTTCAGTCAAAATTGAATATAATCCTTGAATGCAAGACTAGGCATATTTGAAATAGAGCTGTCATAATGCTAGCATGATGACGTAGAAACAATCTGAAAGCAGCAACTGCTTACACCTGGGCTGTAAGTTACACCCTGGTTTTGCCAAGCATCAGGGTGCTAAAGCAGACCTTTACCTCTGCTTTTTGTCTTCTTTCTTCATCAGCCTTCGTGACCAGTCTTCCCTGTGCATCAGTCACTTTTGCATCCTGACACTGGGGCATCAGTCCTCTCCTGGGAAATTCTAAATTCCAGAGCACAAAAGCACAGAAGTATCCAACTCCTATTTACTGACTTGTCACACCACTCAAACTACACCCTCAAAGTGGGCTTTTGCCTCCCTTTCCTATGCCCCTGGGCCTTCACATCACTTTTTGGCGCAGCAGCAGCCCATCAGCAGGTAACATCAGGCACTGGCAGGATGACACTCTTTGGAGGGTTGTCATCCCTCCAGTATCATCAGATCCCATGCATATGGTTTAATACACTCTTGAGGTCCATGTTTCGGCTTCTAAATGCACACAGATGCATGTGTGCAATGTGAAGTATACACTTGAGTACAACTGAGACGTGTAGATAGCTATGTGGCTTTAGCTGTGAGTGTTCTTGAACATATCCCACAATTTCAGGTTTAGTTTCTGGTTTTATTTGCTGTGCATAACACTGTAAATTATATAAAATAAACACTTTGAATCTTTCATTAGTGACAAGCAATGACAGTGACCAACAAATCAGATCAACGTTAAGTAGGCAACTGATGCTTCTAAATATAATTGATACATTTTTTCTATTAAATTAGAGAAATTCTGATTAATTTATTCTGATTAATTCCCTTTAAAATTTGAATAATTTATTTGATGAGATCTTTGGTAAGGAGTTTAAGATCGTAAGTAATTTAGGAGCCTACATCCTAACAACACCTAGGCACCTTTGAAAGAAAAGATGTCTATTGCCTACTTCTTTATATAAATTGGAGTTTATTTTAGTTCTTTCTGTGAAAGGTTAATGCTGAATGATGAACTACGGCTGGGTGGCTATTGAGGCAATCAATTGCAAACTGTCTTAGATTGCATCTGAACATGGAATGTTTCCTTCCCTAGGATCAAGGTAAGCAATCCAGATGCATTCTGCTGTGTGTTGTGCTAAGACATAGGTGCACACGTATTCCCTCCACCTCCTGTTAATCAGTTCAAGTGAAGTCAGTGTATGTCGTGCAGGGACAGAGTCATAATACACTCCATTTTTCATGTCACTGGGGTAAACAAGATGGTGTTTTATTCAGAAGACAGGTTCTCTCTTCCCTGGCTTTTTAGTAGCCCTTCTCTATGTCTTTTCCAGTTTAAATTTTGCATGGAAGGTGCCCAGAACTTCAGAGTGTATTTCAGGTGAAATCATAACTGATACTTTGTGCGGTGACTCCACTGCTTCTATTGCCTGGTGCATGCTGGGATCACAATGGCTTTTTTCACGTATACATTGCACTGATATCTCATAGCACTCTTGCAATCACCCGAAATACCCAGCTTTATCATCCACACTTCCTACCTACTAATAGCTAACATTGCTGCTAAGTCCTGTGGTGCATGGCTTTCTGCTTATGTGTTCCCCAGTTTCAAACTGCTTCATCCTCGTTGACTGGAAGGAGACCTTAAATAAGTAGGAGTAACTGCAGAATTTCATCAATATGACAATTGATGAAATTCTAACCTTTTTAAAAGGCAGGGGCTAATTTCTACAGGCTTCAATATAATTTGTATTTGTCATTACTAGAAACACCCAAATGACATTACATTTCATAGTAATTTGAAGAATATTCCCACAAAGGAAGGTCAACCAATTCTGAAAACTCAAAGTATGTAAAATAAATTATGGTACTCTGAAAAAATAATGCCTAGTGATATTTTAAAAATAAATCTTAATTAAACCTAGCTTTCTAGAATTCATAGCCTCAGCTAATGGTTTTGAAACAATAGCCCCAGTCAGTGACTCTTCATATATTTTGTATAGCTTGTGAATGATTTGCAAATTATTTTTTGAAATGGTAACATTAACCATAAGCCAGTAGCTTTTTAAAGCCTGGGTGGGGTGGTTGTGTTACTGGAAATATGAGTTCGTGTGACATGAAGACACTGGGTGTTTCTCTCATACAGTAGCATGGAACTGGGATTTAAAGCCCGCATGCCTGCACATGCAAATGTGTTTATGATCTGCATATCCTGTAGGAAAGATAAAATCCTTTATATTAGTATTTAGTTATTATATTATCAGGGACCCACTCTTTGAATCCATTGGGAACATTTCTATCATGTCATGTTATTCTAATAATAGCATGTATATCAATAATTCTAGCAAAGGCCTTTTCTAAGCATAAAATAAATCACTGCACTGGGGAACCGGGTCTGAATTCAAAGAATGTAAATTCTTTAATTAGTGTAAATGCATTTGTTACAGGTAGTTGTAAAAGATAACCAATCAACCATGTTTATCAAATGCATCCACTTCCATCATTACCACCACATTTCTAAGAGCTTTTCTTCCAGTATAGCATCAGATGTTTTAATGTGCTCAGCATTGAGCGGTTTCTACTCTGAAGAAAAATTTGCTGGGTTTTGGGACCATGCAGAAAAGCTGGCCATGTAAGAGTGAATTCTTTGTGAGATAAACCCAGACAAACGTGAAAGAGAGAACGTAAAACTAGTTTATATACTAAAGTACAGACCAGAAATACATTTCTTTTCTGATTTAGTGATACAGTCTACATTTTGTTGGTGTTTTATATAATTAACTCTGTGTCCGCTAGTAGCTGATAATTGCACTTCTAATTAGAAAAAGATACAAAGTTGCTACAGACACAGAAACTAGCTAGTTGTATAGAAAAATTATCTCTTTATATAAATAGGAACAGAATCAAAATTCGCTATAGCACAGTAAGGTGTATAAATAATTATTTTTAGCTTTGCATTCATCTGTATTGGCATGTAATATAGTTTTATAAACATCTTTCTCATCTCACAGTATTCAAACTATCTAAAGGTTGTACCATATAAAATTTTATATTTGGTTATAAGCTGAGCCATTTTGCCTATATACTGTGAATAAAATCAGATAATTTAGTAGTGAATCAAATGTCCCTAAAATTTAAACTGTTAAAAGAATTTATCTGTGGATTGATAGATAGTAGAATGTTTAAAGTCAAATGTTTACATTTCCTCATGTCCTGTTACTTGAGAGAAGAGGCTGATCCCCATCTCACTATCACCTCCTTTCAGGTAGTTGTAGAGGGCGGTAAGGTCTTCCTTCAGCCTCCTTTTCTCTGGCTGAACAACTCCAGCTCCCTCAGCCACAAGGGACTATGGGACTGGAGGTCCCAGACTGAGGAGACAGGCATAACTGAGTGGAGAATTGTTCAGCAGAGGATTTATAGTTAAATATCTGTCTCCTGATGTAGACCAGAAATGCATGTAATTGTTGTGTTGTGTTAAAAAGGGCAAATGCACCACTTTAACTGAGGTTTTAACCAATTTTAAAAACTTTCAACATGTGAAAAACACTGAGATAAAATGTGAATGGTGTTGCAGTTGGAAAATAAGGTCAAGAATATTATCCCTATCAATCAACATAAATTGGAAAGAGCACAGTTGTGATTTTGAGCACCCAACTAATTTAAATTTCACATAGTCTAAATTTATCTATTATCTTCGAACAATGTTTTCAGTTGGAATAATGTGTCTCTTACGTTTATTTGCTAACTTCCCAACTATAAAATAGATATTTTAGCTATGTGATTTACTGCCATGTCATCTGCTTCAAAGGAATTTTACCTCTACTTCACAAAAATCTAATTTTTTCATGTTCTTATTCATGCTATGCATATACAACTATTGAAAGGTAATAATTAGACACATCTGCTTACATTTGCCAGGAGCAGATGTTAGACAAATTAAAGTGAACATAACTATCACTCAAAATCATTAAAGAAGCAACTCTATAATAAATTCTGAACTTTGACAGGCAGTTAAATATTCTACATTGGCATATTTATGCTATTTGCAAAAATCTCATGTACAAAATTATCGTCATATGCAGTTGAATCAAAAATAAATTGTGTAAGTGTTCCAGGTCATAACTTCTACTTCCTTTCCCACTGGAATGATTAGTTGTCAGTCCCAACATCAGTGTTTATCGACACCACAGGACAAGTGTGTCAGCTCATGATAAGTGCAGTAGAGTCCTAAATGACTTAATAGCACACTCCAAGAAAATAAAAACATAAGAACGGCATTATGAAGTTAGACTAGAAGTCCATCTTTCTTGATACACTGTTTCCAATAAAGGTTCAAGAAGGGTACAAAAGTAGGATGAGATTAAATTGTGGTATTTCTTTGATATTCTCCCAGCATCAAACTATGAATCTGCTCAGGCATTTCCTTGGATCTCTGCATGCAATGGTTCTTCCTTTTTTACTATTTCTTTTCCAAGCCATCTTAACATTAATTTTGCTTATTGTGACTTTACAGGATATTGAACTGATCTCTGATGATTAATATTGCAACATGTTTTTTTCTTGAGTGGTCATAGCTTTGAACTATGGTCCATAGTTAGGATCGGATTTTCCACATATACATGCTGTGCATAAGATTGAATTTTATCTATTTTAAAACTTGCTGGTTTTCTGCACTTCCTTACACTCACATCTTTTGTTTTTATTATTCTGAGAAATGCTGTAACAAATATGAACACTTTAATGAGTATCCCCTGTCTATGCCATTTATGAGGATGATGACCAGAATTAAGTCCTGCACAGGTCTGTTCAGGTCTTCAAGGTACACTGACTGTTGTGAAAACTGACTGCTAGGTGCTGTTGTTTATTTCTTGTTTTTTACCTTGTCATTAATCCACGGGAGGAAATACTTTCTTCTTCTATAAGGCTTTCTTTAAGACCATATGATGATTTATAATAAGTGTTTATGTCTTTAGCAATTTATTTCTTATGTGCTTTTGGCTTGCTTTTCTATGTTTATCTTCTTAGCTATTTCTTCACCTTCAGATGTGACTTCTTATCTTTGAAGTACATCTTTTTAGTTCTAATAAAATTATTTACTGAAATTTTAAACATTTTGGGTTTTTTTTTGTTACTCCACAGTTATTTTTGATATAAAGAAGTTCATATTATGATGAGTAGAAACAACCTCTTCTCCAACTTGTAAACTAGTTGTCTCATTTTTATACATTTTACTTCTTGAAATTAAATGCTATTTTTATGTCATTTTAGATTTTTCTCAGTTTTAAAAGATGGTTTCCCTATTACATCAGGATTATGGAACAGTTCAGTCACAGGATTTTGACCTGTGACTTGCACATTGCTCAGAACCAAGTCAAGAATGTCTTGTCTTGTTTCAGCTTTCACCAAAAGCTCCTCCATGAATCAGTCATTTGTGTCATTTAGCCTCTGCATCACACCCCAATCTGACATTTAACCAGTCTACGTGGGGGTGACTGAAGTTTCTGATTACTAATTTGTTTTTTTGCCGTCTCTTAAATCTCTCTTGGCACCTCACTAACACCATTGTCATCCTGATTAGGCAGTGAAAACTTATTTATAATACATCTGTAGGCCTGGCAGCTTAATCTATAGAGATAACATGTAATATTCAGTACAGTTAACTATCTGATAAAAGCTTTCTTTAACATAAACTACATCCTTCTTTTTCTTGCCTATGTAGTTTGTTTTGTGCTATAGGTTTCTACTGCCTGCTTTCCTTCCACTGAGTCCCTGATGCTCCTGTTAGGTGATTATCCTCACTTAAAACTAGATATTATAGTTCCTTCATCTAGTTTTAAAACTTCTAGAATTTTGATAGTAGCATGTACGCATTTGATCTAGTTGCTTGGTTTTGTGCCATCTTAAATAGTATTTTTGGCTGCAGAATGAGCTTAACTTCTGTGGTAAATGAATTGTACCAGCTTCTCTCTTATCTTTTCTCAAGGATACGATTCATCTGCCAAGCCAGATTTTCTCCTGCACCTTTTGACTTTCCTATAGTCTTTAATTCTATCACCTTCTCCGGTAACCTTTCTGGCTTTTAGTCCCAGCACTTTTACCAGAATCCTATTTTTGCTGTGCAGACCTTGTATAAAGTTTGTCCAGTTCCTGATGAATATAAACTCTTCATCCCTATACTGTTGTCTGAAAGACTCTCCAGCCAGCACGAAAAAGCACTGCCGGAGCAAGAGCAGAAGTAGTAAGCAAGAATATAATTTTCGCATTTGAGGAGGCCATCTGATTATCCTAACTGAAGTGCTCTGCAGAATACTGATCTCTGTCTGAAAGCAATGGGGTATAATGTAGGTTGCTCATGCTCCTTTAGTCAGCCACATTTTGTTTACCCACAGGTCTCGTGGGGAAAATGATTTCTTGACTCTTAAATGTACTTTGCTACTTCTGAGGTATTTGGCAATAGTAGATGAATTAGGTAAGTAATTAGGCAGTGGTTATAGGCTGTACCTGTGGTAGGGAAGTCTTCAGTTCTTTAAATAACTGCTCTGCATCTTTACTTCTGAATTCAAGGAGTGTCTTTGAAATCAGTGTGTCCACGTAGCACATATTTATTTGAGTAATTTTGCTGCAAGACAAGCCTTATATACAGCAGAATAAGTCTAGCAGGGGAAAAAGACATAGTGTAAGGGAGGTATATAAACTAAGTTTTAAGTTATCATTGTTTTCACCAAATTTCCAAGGAAAGAAAAATATTTGCCTTCTGTCCCTCCAGTTGGTACCACACAAAGAGGAATGTCACAAGACACAAGTAGCCCCTTCCACATTCAATTACTTGAAGTGAACATATGGCAGAATACATTCACAGGTTTTGTCTTTACAGGTATCTTGCATTGTACATACATGTTGATGCTGGAAAATAGCCTACCAGTAGCCTTGAGGAAAGTATTACTGTACATAGATCATCGAACCACAGTATCAGAGAATGGTTAGAGTTGGAAGGGACCTTAAAGATCATCAATTTCCAACCCCCCTGCCATGGGCAGGGCCACCTCCCACTAGACCAGGTTGCTCAAAACCCCATCCAGCCTGACCTTGAACACTTCCAGGGGTGGGGCATCCACAACTTCTCTGGGCAGCCTGTTCCAGTGTCTTGCCATCCTCACAGTAAAGAATTTCTTCCTAATATCTAGCCTAAACCTACCCTCTTTCTGTTTAAAACTGCTACACTTCACCCTATTGTTATATTCCTTGGTACAGAGACCCTCCCCATCTTTCCTGCAGGCTCTGTTAAACAGAAGTACAGGAAGACTGCTATAAGGTCCCCCCAGAGCCTCCTCTTCTCCGGGCTGAACAACCCCAACTCTCTCAGCCTGTCTTTGTAGGAGAGGTGCTCCAGCCCTCTGATCATCTTCATGGTCCTCATCTGAACCCATGCCAACAGGTCTATATAATTATGTTGAGGGCCCCAGAGTTGGATGCAGTGGGGTCTCATGAGATCAGACTATAGGGTTAGAATCACCTCCCTTGACCTGCTGGCCACACTTCTTTTGATGCAGCCCAAGATGTAATTGACGTTCTGGGCTGTGAGCGCACGTTGACAGCTCATGTTGAGCTTCGCATCCCCCAACATCCCCAAGTCCTTCTCCTCCAGGCTGCTCACTGCCCAGCCTGTATTTGTGCTTGGGATTGCTCTGACCTGGGTGCAGGAGCTTGCACTTGATCTGGTTGGACATCATGAGATTCACACAAAGGGGAAAGTAACTAACACATTATCCACTACAGGATCAGTTTTGCTCTAAGTATACTCAATAGATAAAAACCCCTGGGAGTGCCCACTGTCATCAGAAAACTCCGCTTCAAAAATCCAGCTACTAAAACTGGAAGCTTTGAAGATTTGTGACTAAATACATGTTTCATATCTGTTGTTTAGACCATGCTGGTTTTGGTTTCAGGAGTCTGATTCCATGATTCCAAAAGCTATTAGCAGATCTTTGCAGGGTGTACAGATCACGTGCAGGAGGGGAGATGCTCCCTCAGCAAGATATTTCCCTTTAAAATCATTTACAGCCTAATTTTTTAAAATGGCACTGGTGGGGGCATACTCTTTTCCACTTATTTTGCAAGTCTCTGTTGTGGGGGCGGAATATCACGCACACTTGTAATATTTTCTCTTGGATGCAGAATTTGGCTTTTGATATCCATTTGTTACCTATTTATTTACTTTGTGCTTTACCAAGTTTTATGAGCATGGCTGTGGCATGTGATGAGTTTATCTCACCCGCAGTAATGAGTTTTTAGCAAAGCATAGTTCTCCTTTTAACTTAGCATGCATTCCAATTTTGTGACTGCAAGGTGTAAAGTTGGATTTAGTGTCGCTGATAGAGTGAAAGGGCAGAGTAAGGCAAGCTGGAAGTGCAAATAACATCTCTGGAAGGGAAGGGGATAGGCTGGCTGGGACATTTCACTGCTCACCTTTCTGACTCTCAGCCATTACAGAGAAATCTCTTCTAGTTTCATAGAATCATGGAATGGTTTATGTCAGAAGGAACCTTAAAGATCATCTAGTTCCAACCCCCTGCTGTAGGAGCTGGGACAGGTATTTTCTTCCTCAAAAATGAACACGCAATATCCTGGTCTCCATGAACTGCTCGTTTACATATAAGGAGTCACAGTTGCCATGGATGCCCCATCATTGTGTCTGTTGTTGCAGGAGCTCCCCAGGGAGGGCAACAGGACAGGGCCTGGCATCCAGGGCCTGTCCCACCCCTGGCAAGGTGCAGGACAGCTTGAGCACCTCAGCCATCTCCCTGGGGATGGGCCAAGGCTGGGACATGGGCCCACGTGTGGGTTCAGCTCAGGGGACCCATGGCTGGGCAGGGCTGTGGGGAGCTGGAAACTGGCCCTGCTGCAGCATTGTTGGGGCTGACAGCCCTGGGGGTCTGACATGGGGTACTGGGCCCTGGGCACGTTAGGAGAAGCCCCAGTGGACTAGCAGGGAGGAGATCTGAGGGTTCTGGCCCAGCCTGGCATAACCAAGTAGCATGTGCCATAATATTGGATGAAGTGTAAAGTTACATATTTTAAAAGCATTTGATGGTCAACATGTTCTTATTCTCTTTCTCAAAGGGTATTTTGTTCATGATGTCTGTCTTGAATGGGATATCGTGTAAGAATATCTGATAGTTCACATAATCAAAGACAGCAAGTAGGAATTAAGGCATCAGCCTTGGTACTCTACTGCCAGTGAGACTGGCTGGCTCCCAGAGTCAGCCAATGACTGGTTTGGAGGTGAGAAAATTTAAAAAAATCTCCCCACAGTGGAGTAAATATTCCTTTTTTTAACCAAAAAGTGTGGATGTGAATGGATATGTATTTTATTTTCATTTCAACATATTTCCATTAACTCTGTGTTTCTAAATATAGTTTTATTTGTTAACTCTGGAATTATTAGAAGCGTATCATATGAGTTCTGGAGTGCCTTTAGAAAGGTCTTCTAACAATTCTATGGTGATAAAAAGCCTGTGGACTTTGCAATCTGAAATATGGGTTTACTGAAAATTGCTTTGGAGAGTTTTCATGTTTAATCATAGCAAAGAATAGGGGCATGGGACTGTATGTTTATGGTCACATTATTTAGAACACATCCGTGTATCTAGTGAAGTAGAAAAGGATAAAGAGACATGGAGGCTCTTAACTATCTCCATTCCTACTGTCCTGGAACACCTTGCAAACACAGAAAGAATTATTGCATTATGCAATAGTGTAAGAAATAAGAAGACCTGAAAAAATATGACAAATAATACCAACTTATAGAGTTTTCTTTGAGTTTTGTTTTTCCTTCCAGATTTTTATTGGTAATTCAAGTAATGATGAAGAGAAATACAAGTTGGAAAGGACTAAGTAGAAGTATGAGAAGTCCTGCATTCTCCAAAATGGTTGCTTGGTAGACCTCAAATTTTTAACCTGAACCTCTGTTCATATCTCATGATATGAAAAAAAAAACTCAAACCACAGCTTTAAGATTTTACGACACTACCTTGTTTCTCCATCTCATTCGTGGCAGATCCTGCTACTGTTTAGGCCACACAATCCATTAGTTGTCAGTTCCCATCTCTCTAAGGTCAGCTACCTCCATCATGGGAACCAGCTGACAGCTGATAAAGGTTGATTTTTTTTTTCTTCCCTGTGGGTTGTTAGCAGGATTTCAATTAGTGCAATTAAATGTACCTGTTTTCTTGAGGTCCTGTCAGCTCTAAAATAAATACATTTTTGCTTCATGAAGCAAGTTCTGTGCTTCACTGAGCCTAGGATTTTTTTTTTTTCTTTCTTACAAGGTTTTTTTTTTTTTTTTTTCTGGATATTTGATTGGGTTTTTTCTGACTTTCTGAATAGAAACTCCTGATTACTGATCTCTTTGACAGTTTTCAAGTAAGGCATCTAAACAACTGATGTTTCTATTTCTATTCCTCTACTTTAGGAGAGCATCTTCAGATGTTGAACTTTATGTTGTATCTGTCCATCATCAAGTGGATTTTGATTGCAATTTGCCCTCTAATCTTTGGCTAGATCTTCAGGGGTGTAGTGAAAAAACATACTTCTTTTAGCTAGCTTTCTGCCACCAGATCAGAGCATTTGATACCCTTGATGGGTAAAGGTGTATGTTAGTTGTTCTTTGATCAGTCCTTTGGGAATAGAAACTCCTGATTATTGAGAAGCCTATGGTGTTGTAATACCCATGATATTCTGAATCAGAGATGAAATATATGTAAGTATTCTCCCCCCACCCCCATCTGTCAGGGATTAAATAACTCAGACTGACTTCTTATTGTCCTGATTTATGTCCCCGAACTAAAGGGACAGGAACTTCTGTCTCGCTCCGTATATGACTACCAAAGCTCAGCCTAAGCATTTCCTTGTCAACTGCTGTCCTCTGATGTTTGCATGAGAGAACACCCCATGAACAGAAAGGCATCCCCATCAGTTTGTTGTGGGCAGAGGAACACGTTAAAAGAAAAGCAAATACACAGTTATTAAGTAGTAAGATTCTGTGGCCAGGCAGGAAGGTTGCCCTGTGGTAGTGCCCAGTGGTGGTGCCTGGCTGCTCCCTTCATTGTTGAGAAGCTTTATTTCTGTTGCAGTGACCAACACCTGTCCTGAAAAGCTGGGGAGAAGCTGATTTGGCTGGTTGCTATGTCAACCATGCTCCCTTTGCCTGCAGAAAGCCAAGCACTGGTTGGTATAGCAACCCTCCTTGGAGCACCCAAAGACGCTCTGCGGGGAACAGGCTCTTCAGAGAAGGCACTGTGGTTGTGGTGGAGACAGAAACTCTTGTGCCAAAGGGCGTGAGAAGGCAGGAAAGACCCATGCAATCATAAATTTATTTGAAAAACTTTATTTTTGAGTATCAAATGATTTCTTGAAGGCTAAATATTTCCTTACGTGTTACACCATTCTTGTGTTTCAGTAGAAGAGGAAAGAAATCATGGTAGTTTGGTACAAAGGATGGCCAAGACAACAGGGATATATTGCAAGTCACAATGCAGTCAGTGTAATTGAGGTGCTGTAGCATTACATTTTATTAACAGAGGAGTATTTTAGCCACATGCTTGGGGAAATATATGCCATGTTTTCAACTGGTTATTGTTATAGGGTTTTTGAGTAGTACCAGAGATCGGGATCTTATGGGTGAGATGAGTCTTGAGTGTAACAGCAGGTAGACCAAGAAACATTAGAGGAAGGTGCTTTGGTGAGGTAGGGTGGATGTGTGCGTGTCTGCATGCATGCAAAAATCTTCTTCATTTGGGCTGCTGCTGAACGACATCTAACACCAGGGTGGTTCTAATGAGGCAGTTTACTTGTAGAAGACTTTGCAGAAGAATGGAGTTTGATAGTTATCTCCATTCACTGGTGATGAAGCAAGTAATTTGTAGTTTAGGCATTGGGCAAATCAAAATGTCAACAAGTAAACCACAATGTAAATTTTTCTTTAATAAGTTTTTTTTTTTTTTAACATGAAAGTTGATGAACCTTTTAGAAAAATTAAGATGCTGAGAAAAATGTTTAAGTGATCATCTCAAACAACATACTGTTATTGCTGGTAAATTCTGACTTCCTAAGGTTAGCCTTTCTGAATATGTCTTTATTATATTCATATTTAACTATGTGAATGAATGTGTGTGTGTAAATCTATTTCTCAGGTCGGTTCTGTGTATAGTAGGGGGACAGATTTACAACTATGTTGTGAAAGGATAGGGTGCATGATTTTGGCTTTGCAACTCACTTTGGGCTGATTAGGAAGAATGTAACTCAATCATCAATGCCGCATTAGTAGCTCCTTACACTGGTGCAGCCATATTTAATTTTTGAAAATATGTGAAAGATGAGGGAAGGGACCTTGAAATTATATGGAGACTAATGCATGGATTTTCAACACATCTGTGTATCCACTGAATGAGCATTTACTTTGTTAATTCATCAAAAATAAATAATCCAAAAGCAGATTGTAATAATCATATTTCTCTGTTGGTCAAGAAAACCATGATGTGAATTTAGATTAAAATACAAGACTGCATTTTAAGTAGATACAACGCTGTGCTCCCAAATAGTTCCAAAGTGGAATAGTTCTTTTTTTGTATAACTTTTTTCAGTATTTAATGTAATTTTCAATATATTTACTTGTTTTGCATTAATAATTTATTTTTATTAACTGTCATATTAACAGTATTCCATCATAATTAGTAATTAAATTGTTCTATCTAGCAGTCATTTTGAAGAAACACAACATTTGTACAGCTAATGGAAAACTTTACATCCTTGATACACAACACACCAAGACTGTAAACAGTGATAGTCATTTCTAGAACATTATTGCTGCTATAATGCTGTTAATTTATTTTGATGACTAAACTATATTTTTAAATTTTTCTTTCCCATTTATTGAGTGCAGGAGAGAAAAGCTAAGCATAACAAACACTGTAATAGAAAACAAATTATGGTTTGCTTTTAGCATTACTAGTATATTAGCATTTATCATTCATTAGTCTTATAGTCGATGCATTAGGTACTGCAGAGTAGCATACTATAATATATTCTGCCTGTCTGAAGTGGCTTTGTAGTTAAATCACAGTTGTGATTCCTACATGATATATTCAGTCTGTGAAAAGGGAAATATCATGTAGAAAATTCTTAAAAGGTCTTGGCACATGGTTAGCATCCTATACTATTTGCAAGTCTGTAATTCTCTCTTCAGATAATTTGAAATCACAGCTAATACTCACAAAGAATACAGATATATTATGCTCTGTTTAAGTTGCAATAGAGGCCTCTTTACCATTGCATCTAAATTCCTTCCCAAGCACTATCTACTATTTGAGTTTAAGGTTGGTTTTTTTTGTTCTTTGTTTTGTTTTGTTTTTTTTTTTTTTTTTGTTTTTTGTTTGTTTTGTTTTGGTTTGGTTTTGTTTTTGTTTTTATTCTCCAGTGAAAACTATGTTGAAAAAACACCAGCACACTTTTCTGTGTGCCTTTCCTTACATTAGTGGCATTGTGCCGATGCTAGAAAGTCAGGGATGCTCGTCACCATTCTTTGTCCTTGTAGGATGCTCCATGGTCTTTGAATACACAAAATAATACTCTTGTTTCTTCTGCAGTCAAGCCTTTCCCATTTTGAGGACATTTCTCCTGTACTTCAATAGCACTGTGTTTGTCCTTCTGTCAGGGTTTTGAGTGATTTTACCTGAAGCGTCTATTACCTGAAGCGTGAGAAACTGGAGAGAGGAAAGGGGGAGCTTGGATATGGAAGAAAAAATGATTGATGGAGGTCTTTGCTGCTAAGAAAATTGTCCACTGCTCTATACAGTAGTTAGAATTTCCTAAAGCTGGAAACTCTGTGTCATCTTTGACATATAATAGCACCCTAATACAGTAGCTGTAGTGGGATTAATCTCTTCTAGCTTTAGACATCTACTCTTTTGACCCCTATATCAGAACTAGTCACCATAAGCTCCCCTGGAGGAAGATAGCCCTTAATAAACTTAGTCGGCTACTTATCTAGGGGTAAAAGTCCTTTTTCTCATTTTACCTGACAAATACCTAGGGCATTTTTCCAGTCCACACTCAAACCATTTTTGCATTTTCATCTGGAGTGTAGAAAGGGGGAAAACTTCCTTTATGGGTACAAAATCTGGCAAATTAGCTAATCATAGAAGGAGAACTGACATCCTTATGAGCTTTAATATACTCAGTTTCTGCTGGTGGTGACTTTTGTAGAGCTGCCCTAAGGAACTGGCCTTTCTTGCTCACTTTATCACTCCTTGCGGTTTCAGTGCAATTCTAATACGACTTTGCTGTTGCTTTTTGCTTTGAAGTGATCAGAAAAAGTGTGATGGTGAACAAGCATGGTTCATATTCATTCTTTCTATCCCATCGTCTCCAGAGCAGGTCAGGCTGACAGGGCACAATTGCACAGTGATTGTTCAAGGTGTCTGGTAACATGGTGTCTTGGGCATTCTATTTCTGTCCTGTCTGTTCAAAGTGTGGAGTGTGAGGTTAGGCAGACGTGTCAGTGCATCTGTGTAGTGTAAAGCCATTGCAGAAGATGCTGCTTGAGCGTTTTCCTTAGTAGAAAGCAAGAAAAGTACTGGGAATGAGCTGATATTTCACATGCAATAATGTACTTTTTAAAATAACCTTTTGGGGTATCATCGCTTTCAATACGTGCAAATACAGTCATATACATTAGTAGATGTGTAGATAGGTGCTTTTATTTAAAATTAAGATGAAACAAGAAGTAAAGGTTCATTGGGAAAGCACTAATGAAATTTTTACCTTAAAGGATGTATTTTGGAAGTTTGTCTTTCGGTCAAGACACTGGAAGTTCTTGATGTTTGCTGGATGCTGCTGTTTCTGTGTGCAATTTGTAAACTTTTTTCTTTGGTGTTCCCTGCCATAGTTAAATAAACGAATAAAATGACAGGCTATTATTGCATGCATTGTTACGTGTGTTTTACTTGGCTAGTTAATTACTGCATTTGCTAGTTGTTAATATGAATTTTATCTCAAGCCAAAGGAAAAAGGAGGCTAGAAAAAAGCTCTCTTCTGCTCAAATGTACTGCTTCTCTTATATTTTAGGGCTAACTGGTTCACTTCTTTCAGTGCTGTGCAGTACTGTCCCATTTCTTTATTTCGGTTTTCTATTATTTTGTGTATATATTATACATTTATACTTAGTGAGATTTTGATGTACTGCTCGTGTCCACAGCTTTCATATTTCCCAGTTTCTTGACATTGATATACAAATCATTATTGAAGCCAAGCACATAGCAAATTTTGAACGTTAACAGAAACAAACTTTAATAAAGGCAAAATGGAGCTCATAGGGGATATTTATTCTAATGCATCAGTCTCAGAAACTTGATTGCAGAAAACATGACAAGAGATATAGTCTTCCTCATACACTAATTGAAGAGGCAACTACACCCAGTCTAGCATGTACCTCATTCAGTGATAAGCAGGGATGATTAGTCCCTTCAAAGAAAGCTTCTGACCAAAAGGTCAGAGCACGTCCTCTTGAGCAGTCTTGTTGAATTTGAGTTTTGAAGAATGAGCTTCCTTCCTGGCAGTTCCACATAGGCTCCTTTCTCCCATCACTGGAACTTTTTGTTTTCAAAGGTCTTCCATTAGTTTCCTAAAATAGGAACAGCTTGTCATTGATATCTATAATGATTTATTTTTCTAAGCAATTACAATTGATTTCTTAAAGCTATAGCAGCTCCCTCATTTAAAGAGGATGAATCACTGAATAAAAAATGCAAAGCCTCTGAGTGTGAAAGGCGTGCTCAAGTTTCATTTGATTTCAAGGAATGGCTGTAGGGCATGATGGAAGCAGGTCAGAATCAGTGCCTGAAATTGGATTGTCTCCATGCAAAACCCATTACAAGAATGGGCCGTTCCCAGCAGCCGTACTTAGAGAGCCCGAGCATCCTCTTCCCAAGCGAGCAGCAAGCCTGAGAGGATTGCAATCACCAGCTTGTAGAACCAGATGCAAATGTGGGTATCCTGTGGCTTGCACACCTGCTGCTAAATATTTACATGTGTTTGGAGATCACATAAATTTCTCAGTGCTTTGTGAAGAATTATCATTTAGAGCACTTCTGTAATTTGAAAATCAGAGTTTTAATGGCCTGCACTTACTGTCTTTTTTTTTACATTGTTAAATATGGCAATATTATCAGACCTTAAACCAGTGTTTTCTTTAATTTTCAATGTTACTTTCCATATATAAGAAAGTATTATTTTCCAGATGTTCACCTTTCTTATTTCGTGCATAAACCCAGGATTTCTAAAATGCTTTCCACACTTTGAAATTTATGAAAGAAAGAAAAGACAAAGGCTTTTCTTTCCTAACAGGAAATTTTGCTATTTCACATGATATTTTTTTCTCAGTTTTGTTGGTACTTATCTTAATAATGTTCCCTTTGGTTTTTTTTTTTTTCAATAATACCATGAAGCTAATGAATGAGGCCTATTGTCTAAGACTTTCAAAATGTTATGGCATAGTATTATTATGACATGGCCATGTCAAGTTAGCAATTTCTGAAATGAAGTAAACAATTTTTAAATGGATGCTTTATGCTTCTGTATCCGTGTATAGGCTCTTATATTAGTGATCACACTTCTTAGCAGACACCATGAACCTTAACTGACAAAGTTGTAAAAAACAAAACATTGGCATTAGTAGGATTTTACTGCAATTTATTGTTCTTCTAAGTACCAATGTAGCCTGTTGATGAGAAAATCTTTATGTCACTGAAACGTGCAGACTCACACAAAGGCATATGTATAGACAACATCTCTGCAGCTTATTGTTCAGATACAATTTGGCATACTACTTCAAAATACTTTGAATGTTTTTCTATTCATCTGTCAGTTTCAAAAATGGGAAGATGATAGCAGTATTTACCTGTTACCTTGTTTATCATTCCACAAACACCATAATTTCAGGTAGTTGTCAGGGGAACTAAATTAAAGAAATGGAGTAGCAGGACAAAACATACCGATAATAGCTGAATTTCTTAAGATTTGAAGTGCTCCCTTAGACTACACTGATACTTGAATTATTAGTATTATTTAATCAGTGGTAGGAGTATTTAAAATTAAATTAAACTAACAATAAATAAGCTAGTTACGTCAAGTATGATTGACTGTTGTGTTTCTTTTTTTCCTCACCAGGATTACACTTTGACTATGTATTTTCAACAGTACTGGAGAGATAAGAGGCTGGCTTATGCTGGCATACCGCTCAACCTCACGCTTGATAACCGAGTGGCAGATCAACTCTGGGTGCCTGACACTTACTTCTTAAATGACAAGAAATCATTTGTGCATGGCGTTACTGTGAAGAATCGAATGATTCGCCTTCACCCAGACGGAACAGTGCTTTACGGCCTCAGGTCCGTACTTCCATGATGAAGATTTAATCACTTTCATTACATATTGTTGATATTTTTTTCTGGTACAAGGTTATTACAAGCATTGGGTAGTGTATTATGTAACCTTCCCTGTAACTCAGAAAGATGCCTGTAGAAAACAAATGACACACTCGATGTCTCTAAATTTTGCCACAAGCGCCTTCAGTCAGGTTTTATCTGTTTCGGTAGAGTCACCATTTCTGGAAAGCCTGGTGGCTATAGGAAACAGAAAGGCAAGCATTAATTGTAAACCTGAAAATTTTGTCCAAAATACAAGCAGTAAGATTGAACATAGGTGCTTAGGTTGATTCTATGTGTCTGTAGTCTACAAAGAAAAGCCACAAATAGCCCTGGTTGAATGGAGACAGCCACAAGCAAGACCATGACTATGAGTGCCTTCAGTGATTTATTCAAACAAGGATCAGCACTGCAATGTGTTATATTTCAAATCAGAGGTACAAAGTGACCTTACATTGTCATAGTTTCTATGTAATTTAGGCTTGACCTATATTTTCTTTGTTTTCTGTCACACCTTTTATGGTTAGGAGTGCTGAAAAATCCTTTCCTTAATAAACATAATTACACTAACAAACTCTTAATGTAAGACTCAGTAGTATCAAAAAAATTGTTTTCTTTAGACAGGATACTCCATTTGCTCTGTCGGTTTGAACTATACCATCAAAACAAGTCTTTGCCAGTGAAGGTTCCATTTCCATCATCGGAAGTTTCTTGTGGTTTTAGCATAGGTAACACTCAAGATTGCTGCACGCATCTGGTACAGGATAAAGAGTCCCTAGTATAAAAATGAATGAGATATGAAAAGTGATTCAGAGGGATTGTATGACTTGTTTACCAGCTCTTGTTTTTATCAAGAGTTGAACCTTTTATCTGTTTTGGCTCTTGGCTTCTCACCTCTTTAACTCCTATTACATCTTGTGTATGGACTATAATTGGATTAATCTTTATAGACAAAATGAAAACAGACTTGACCTGTTATGAAACTTGAAGTTTTGTCTCAATAGTTAATTTTTTTTAAGAAAGGGAAGGAAAGGGAGGCTTTCATCTTGCATGCTTTTGACCAAAGATGGAACTCTGCAAGCTTAGGATCACTTCCACAAGTAGTTAAATATCAAAAAAAGGATGCAAGATATTTTTTTTCCATCTCCAAGCAACTACAAGCAACCTAATAAAAAAGTGCATAGAAATACTGTGATCATAATAATGTATAGAAGTCTTTCTGGTGCGCTAAAAACATTTGGAATCAATCAAATGAGGACTATCTGTCATAAAAGAGTGTATTCAAATAAGTTAGCCACCGCTTCTGCAAAACGTAAATGTCCACAGGCAGATTGCATTTCACTTGATAATATTTGTTTGGCAAGGATTTCAACAGTGGCTCATGCGTGGTAAACTTCTTTCCATTCCCTTTCCTCTGAAAGGACACATTATCCCTAGTCAGATCTCCATGGTGTGAAGCAGACAAGTTACTTAATGAAGGATAACTGTCTGAAACTAAGTCTTGGCAAAATACAGGACATTGTGATCAGAAGGAAGAAAATACCTGAGCCTTGGCTCTGTTGATTTTAAACTTGAGCTTCGTGTTGCTCTATTACTAGTTTACTTTCTTGTGTTGCAGCATCAGAGCATCCCAATGGTGTTGGCCTCAAGCCAGTCTGGAGGCAATGATTCATCCTGTGGGCTAAGACCAGAACCAGGCGTTTTATGTGCCACAAAACACAGGGTCACAGAGAATACCAGGGCAAATTTGGGAGTGTTGCAACAGATTATAGAATAACCATGGACCAAAGCATTTCTTCAAAAGGTTGTAACAGAAGTGATCCCAAGGCCACACTGGCCCTGTGTTTTCTTCTGAACAATGTAGAATTTATCATAGATTTGAAAGACTTCGCCTTCAGTTATCCAGGGTTCCTCTCTTCTTCAGTGAAAGCAGTTTGCTACTGCTGCAGAAACCTGTGAGAGGGGGAATGGAGCAGTAGTTTTTTGAAGTTCAAACAATTTCTGTGGAATTTTTTATTTGGGCACGATACTGACTTTCTTCCACCTTGTTCAGAACAATATACAAGACATATGATGATGATACAGCAGCTTTTTTTTTTTTTTAATAAACCAAAAAAGAAATAATGACATTATAGACTGGAGATCCAATTGCCTGTGTGTTTGCCCTATCTAGGCCTCTTGTTCTCAGGCAGTACAATGCTAAAGGCTATAAATAAATAGAGTGGAGGAATAGATTTGTTTTATCTGAAAGGATTGTCATAATTACCAACTGAATATAAAACATGCTGGAAGTTTACAAGGTGAAAAAATTAGGTGTGATCAGTCAGACAAGGCAGCTACACTTAATTCTGTTCTTTTTTAGATGAGTGTATTCCTGTGTCAAGATGAAAAGAGGATCAACTTAGCCATCAGGACTGTGACCTGGTCGCATAAGAAGTATATAGATTGCTTAGGTTGATTGATATTATAAACTTTTGGGGGACAGAAAATATCCTTCTCTCAGTTGTTTATGTAGCACCTCCCAGCGCATCACAGGGTGGGATCCTATACAATATTTCAGAATAATCAAAGGCAATCAGCCTGGTGACACTGTAGCAGAGAAAGGTATGAGAAGCTATATCCAGAGGACAGATAACTGCAGTAGGAAACTTTAAACAATTAAAAATATTTCCTGTGTGTATTGCTTTCACCCAAAATGTATGTGCATTTGTCTATTGTTTTATCTTTGTCTGACTCGGATTTGTGTTTCTGTCATTGCTGTGATGACAAATTCTTGAAACCTTGTTGTTCTACAGTGTCAGGCAGCATCCCATCCCATAAAAAAATAAACTTGCTCTTCTTGGGAGCATACACAAGCCTAAGCAATTAACATTTGGTTTTGGTGAGCATTTCTGCAAGTTAAATTTGGCTGCTTGTATGCTCATTCAAGAAGGACCTCTGAGCACTCAACTTACTTTGAGTAAATGGGGTAAATCTCTTTCTATATCTAGATGCACATTCTTTTCTAGTGGATATTTATGAAATTAAAAACATACATTTTGATGTAGCGTAAAAAGTTTCTTGAGCAAGAATATGCTGTTTCTGATATTGGAACTTGTCACACAGAACCACTACGATATGTGAACAGGCCAAAATAAAAATATCTTCCCTAAAAAGTCATAAAGAAATTATTAAGTAGAATGCAAGTTTGCCAGCTGCATAATTTTTACTAATTCTGCCAAATTAATCATTTGTGAGTGCATGCTTTCTGTATGTCTGGCATTTAAAGATAGTTATACAACACAGTAGTTAAGATGCTGGTATCACACTCCCTCTTGTATCAACTTAGGTCATTTGGATTCTGCTGCAGGATCTTAAATGAGCCCTTCACCAGTGTAGGGGAATGTACTAAAGCATGGGATAGAAACCCCATGGCAACAATGCCCAAGTGTGCCTGCTTGTTTTACTTAGAGCACAGTTATCAGTTGACTCTGGAGTAAGATCATTTGATTGCACAATCAGTATGGCTTTGTAAAGGTGGTCAGAGATTAAAGAATAAACTTTCTTCTCTAAGAAAAGCTCCTAGGCTAGTACTGACTTTATATGATTAGCTAGAGCAGCTAGTAGTCCTCAAACTGAAGAGACATTACTTGCCAAATATAATAGCCCTGTGCATTTTGCTTGAAGGTCCGGAAGGGAACTTGTAAATGTTCAGTGCATAGAAAAGGTCCTGCTAAAGTGAAGAGCAGCTGAGGAATTGCTGTTTCTAAACTGGTCCAGCCCAGTGGGATATGTGCTAGCAGAGGAACCACAGCATCTCTCAGCAGGCAGCTGGAGGAAGATTGACTTGAAATATCCTCTTCTCATACATTACTCGATCCCTAAAAGCTTGTGGGACTAACATAAGGGTATTCAGAGGACACCCGGAATGGACAGCAATGGCAAAGGCATGATCATGCCATAGATCTGGCTGGGAAGGACAAAGATCAGGTGTGTGCCTTTCTTACTGGCTTCTGGTACGAGCACAAGTGAGAACACATGCTGAGTAACTGGTCCTTGAGCTTTTTTCTCTCATGGCCCACCCACTGCCTTTGTGGTCATATCGCCGTCTCTCCCTTTGCAAAGAAATTATAAATTTTCTTGCAAAAGCAAATTCTCAGTAAGGGAAAAATGGCTTTTGTTATCCTGTGAGGTAGTTGTAATGGTCTTAATCCCTTTGTTTGGATATTGTGTGAAGACATTTGTCTGAAATAACCTATATGCTAAGGATAAGCATTTTTCCTTCCTTTCTGGGGGTATTGGAAAATGTATTCATAATAACACTGTGTTTTTTTATTAGTGTGAAAGAGTTGAAGAAAGGCACCTAACTACTTTTCTCCTCTTGAAACAGTTACCCCCAAATTTTAGAGTAGCTTACCAAATTAGCAGACTGTCATTTCTAAAGGTTAAGGGATTAAAAAGAAAGGTTCAAAACTCAGAAAACACATGGACAAAACCTTCATGTTGAGGGTTCCAACGTTTTAGAGGTCCATTTAAGGCATTTCCCCTCTTGTGTTATGAGCATAACTTATCAATATTATTTGTTTAGGAATTAACTGTGTACAAAGTCCATGTCTTTTTTATAGCAGAGATGGATCATTAAGGAATGGACATAGTCCAGAACATAATTTAAATTTGAAATTTACATGTCTACGCTATAAAGAAATAATACATAAAAATATACGTAGTCTTGGTGAAGGCTATGATTCAGCAAAACACTGAAATACACTGAAGATTAATTGTGAGCATATGGTTATATCTGTCTAAAAGTTGGTAAAAATATATAAATCCATTAATTTAAAAGTAAAGTGCAAATGCTATGTGAAGCTGTTAATGCAATTGTTTTGGTTGTACATGTGTATTGTTGATACTCCTGACATAAAAGAGATGGATTAAAAATGCAGATTCATGATTACAGAAAAGTTTTGCTAATTCAGCGTTAGAAATAAAAAAAGCAAACCTATGTTGCTTTATGGAGATAAAATTTAAAATTCAATATGGCAGTTCATTGCAAAGTCCTCTTTAAATTTGAGAACTAGAGAAATATACTCAGCTTCAAAGCAAACCATTTTTCTGGACTTAGGACATTTTTTCAATATCTCAGGTTTTTTCTAGAGCTGCCATAGAACCAAGACATCAGTTATTGACAGAGCTCTAATCACTTTGACGTTTGTAGCAGACAATTTTCTCTTTATTTTTTTCTGTTATAAAGTCATAGTCTTTAATCTCTGCCAATTTTTATGTAGTATTTGCATGTGCAGATAGGTTCATTGAACCCCAAAGGGACTGGTTGCAGAAGAGTAAGTCACAGCAGGTTGTTCCATTGCAGTAAGTGTAACTGTTGCTTTATTAAGTTTCCACTCGGTGTAAAACAATGGAACAGATTCTCATTTATTGTAAGCTATTCTTCAGGGCCCTCGCTTTGAAAAATGAACAAAAAAACCCCTGTATTACTGGCTGCTATACAGTTATTCTATTCGATGTTTGTATTTTAGAATCACAACCACTGCAGCTTGTATGATGGACTTGAGAAGATATCCATTAGATGAACAGAACTGCACTCTGGAAATAGAAAGCTGTATGTATATAAGAAAATGCATGTAAAACCTAGTTCAGATGTGGAGCAGTTTTCTTTTTATAGAAATGTGTAGTATTTATAGCGATGTCTGTAAACACTATGTGAATCATGTAATTATCACCCTTTGTTTTTTTTCCTTGTTTATTTGACTTTTTGAAAAAATGTAAGGGCTCATCCATTTCTAGATGGATGCATACATCCTAGAAAAAGAAGTTTAGGACAGAATGAAGCCATTTATTGCTCCAGCCTAACTTGTCAGAGGCAGTGACTGGATGCTTATCTTCAACACAAGAGAATTAATGTTCATACTTTAATCAGTTTCGTTTTCGAGAGACCAAACACTGTGGTATCATTTTCTTTCTGTATGTTATTATTATGCATGGTTGGTCTTGCTGCAGGACCCCTCCTGGGCTTTCAAATCAGTACCATTTATGGTTTGCAATTTTGTTCCACAGCAAACCAGATTCTCCCTTCCATCTAGTCACGTCCTAGGATTGCAATATTCAGATGTATATTTGTTCCTGGTCCATTTCTGCTACTGACCAGAGGTTATGGACCATATACAGAAAATACTGGTATATAACCTATATTCAGCTGCAGTTCTCCACTAGAGAAGCTAATAGAAATTGCGCAATTCACACTCTTTAGTATGAATGGAAAAGATCAGCCTCAGCTGCATTTGTTGGTGTTCATTGAATAATCTACCTTTTCCTTGGTTTCAGAGCTAAATGCATATGATGTCTTAAATCATGTTAATCCACAATTTTGCAGATTTTGGGGTAGCATTTTCTGTTTCATTGGGGTCAGTAATCCTTATGTGAATTTTAGGAGTGTTATACTTAAAAAAAAAAAAAAGAAAACAGCATTTTGCCTCAAATCCCTGTGTTGACTGTAACGGCAGAGCTCTTTGGAAGACCTTCCCACAGGCATACAGAACAAAACAATACCCTATACCACTCCAGCTGTTATGACTCTTTTCATTGTCTCAAATGACAAACCATGTGTACTGTGTTTGGAGCTATGTTTGAGTCTGCTGTTATTTCTGACTTACTCTCCTCCTTTGCCGGCAGATGGCTACACAACTGACGACATAGAGTTCTACTGGAGAGGTGGAGATAACGCAGTCACTGGCGTGGAGAGGATTGAGCTTCCTCAGTTCTCCATCGTGGAATATAGACTGGTGTCAAAGAATGTTGTCTTTGCCACAGGCAAGTGTCAATTTGGTATTTAATTTCCTTGTGCATGAGAATTACTGGTTTATTAATCGCAATTATATATAGTTTTAGTACTGTGTTGTGTGTTTGGCTAAAGAAATTACAGCCTGGAGCCAGAAGCCCATGCAAGAGCATTTCTTGTTTATTTTTCTTTTCCTTGTGTATGTGTGTGTAATACTTAATCAGGCGCCTAAATATCTATGATCTAAATAAATATGAAGTCATTCACCTCTGAATCATCAGTTTAAATGTAGCCTGCAGGGTTACGGATCATGCATAAGTATGTTTTAGCATATTAGGTCAAAAAGCCACCGTTTTTATGAACACCTCCCTACAACTTTTCACTGCATGTTTGTTTTGTTGCTGTATAGTGGATGCAGCGCCTTTTATATCTTGATTTGCACCGATGGGTATATAGTACTGTATATGTAAATAGCCAGTGCTTTTGTTATCATTGTTAAGATTATATTAAATTAAATTAAATCCCTGGGTTTTGTCCTTGTTTCCTCAAAGATGTAATGAAAGTTACTGGTAACTCACAGCATTGGATGTCTTCAGGTGACAAAGTACAATGTTGATTTACATGTTTAATGTTAGGCACCAGCACAGGAAAATGTTGGCATGTGTGGAAAGACCAAAGAAACACAGAAAACCATCACTATTTGGGACATCCAGATTTTCAGTACTCTTCAGACCACAGGAGTGTGCTGTTCCATCTGTCCCAGTGCACTAGAACAAATGAAACACAGCTCTATTATGTTTGTAAGCATCACTTCACCCACTCTTTGGACACAGCTACTGTTTCAAAGTACACAGAAACACAAGTTCTATTTCAGAACAAAATGTAAATATTGCTGGGATTGAAATTAATATGAGGAGGTTTGCCAACTGCTGCTGTTCTTGTTTATCATTGTGAATGGAAGGGTGTTTTAAGATAAATCAGTACTCTAATCCCGTATCCCTCCGTTCTGCAGCCAGTGTTACCTTCCGCAACCAGGGCTTACCTGCCCCTCCAGAAGATGGGATATACTTTTGTGGAATAGCTCTTTGGACAACAATGAGAATACAGGAAACATATTTCAGAAGTTTTTATGACAGTCAAATGTTACCTTTTAGTTTCATGTGAAATATTTACATAAAGGCATGATTTAGTTATTTAGAGTTGAGAGATGCTAAATTAAGGAAAAAGAAAAATCCAAAGAGCTGTGAAACAAGTATGAGAGGGAATGAAAATTAGGAATGAAAACATTTCTATGACTGACCAAATATTCAGACTTATAACAGTTCTTTCCAGAAAAAAACTTTTGGAAAAAGTAAAGAAGTCTCACGCTTCAAGGTTTAAGACAGCTTGACATTAGGTAGAAGGATGAGACAATTACAGAGAACAGCTTTACTCTACGTTTCTTGTACCATTTTCTGACACATAAAATTTTATTCACTGACAAAGATATGATACTGAATTTACTATTATTTTGGCACAGGTCATTATAAAAATGCTTGATTAATGATGAAATTTTGTGATAAGTATTTCTATGCAGGGGAAACATCAGATTTGTTTCTTAAAACCACATATTTAATCGTAAATCTGAAGCATGCTAGTGAATCTGATGGATAAAGTCAGCACACTCTTTTCAAATTTCTTCTCAAGACATTACTTTATTATGGTCCTAATAATTAGGGCCAGATTCTACATTTTTGTGAAAAATAAGTCAGGCATGCTACTTTTTTTTTTTTTTTTTTTTGCCTTTGAGGTTATTGAAGTCTCAAGGGAAGATACTAGTTCTTTGAGCACAGTATCTCAGTGAACATTTCAGACATTTCAGTACTAGCGTGCTTTGATTGCATAAAACTAAAAAGACTTCAGAGTCATGCCATAAACAGCTTTTGGAGTAGTTATTTCTCCTATCGTCCATGAGGAACAGTGCTGTATAATCTTGTGTAACTTATGCAAATGGAAAAATCTGTTCCCATAGTTACTACTGAGAAGCAACAGTAAGCATGAGAAAAAACGCATAGCTAATGACATAAAGCTGCACGGGGCTGCAAGAATACTGGAGGAACTGCATGCATGTTGAAATATAGCAATGGAGTTAAAAGTTACCTTCCCAAGATAGCGTAAAGGAAAAAAGTATAAAAGTAAGTATGGTGAAGTGCAAAATACAACATTTATACAACTAATTATTCATACCCAAATTCAGGTACCAAGTTAGGGCAGACTTCTGTGTGTAGAAATCTAGGGCTTACTGTTGTTCTCAGACTGAACATGAGCCAATAATATCTTTTGGGGAAAAAAGGAAAAAACCTACATCCTACAAGGAGTTTGACCTGCCTTGCTATGACCTGAGCTCTACATTTGTGGGTAGCACTCTTCAAAACAGTTATGCAGCAAGAGAAGAGGTTCTAGGGAAAATTAGCAAGTAGGAAGCCAGAAAATGTTCTGGAGAGCCAGGTATGATCATGTAGTTTAAAGAAAAAGAGAACACTTGGTGGGAAATAAAGCTGCCAGGTGCCTAGAGAGCGTCTGCAAAGGCGTAAGTAAGAGCTTGTTCTCTTTATCCATGGTGAAAAGAAGAGAAAAGAATATTTAAATTGCCCTGAAGAATTAAAATTTGGTTTGACTATCCTTCTAACACCAATTGAAGGCCATACAAGCTAATATGAGACATCTAAAATGGTAGTGGATGCCAATGTGTCAGTAAGTGAATTAAACCCATAGGCAAATGATATCAAATCAGTGCTGTCTGTGGGGTCTAGAGAGCTATTCAGCTCTTGAATACCTCTATTCTGTCAAGTGAATAGCTCTTAGGACAATATTCAGTTGCCTAAACATAGGTATCTTGTGGCTCTTGAGATACGTAGCTGTAGTTAACTGCTTAGCAGTTAGGCTGCTGTTCTAGAGTCTTACAGTCTTGTGTCTTATGTGCCATACTAGTGTTTCGGCATTAATTGCTTAACTAGCATAAAGTTCACTCTTCAGTAGCCTAAGGCATCTCAAATGTCATTAGACACCTTTACAAAGGCAATTAAATCACACCCTTAGAATCACCTGGCTGTAAGTCTACATCTCTGTGGTTTACACTGAGAGTTTATGTGCCATCCATGTGTAATTATCTGCCTGCAAACACCTGAAGTTCAGTGCCAGATCTGTGAGCTGATTCTGCCCTCTAAATGTTTTTTACCCAGAAATGCTAAGAAACTGAACAGGAATGGGGATATGTAAAACATCTAAAAGGTTCAAGATGTATAGCAATCAGAGCCAGACTATCAAGCTGTTGGTAAGAAGAGGGTAGCCTTAAAAGATTTAGAAATTAATTATTTGCTGTATTTTGAAAGATCAATCTGTAAAGTACATTTCCAATTAGCCAAAGAACCTTCCCAGAAGAACAGATTAAAATAAGAATTTTGTAACTGACCAACTCTGTTATCTCGGTTCATACTTGGATAAAACAGCAAGAGACTAATTTAGCCTTGGAGCTAGATGTTTCAGCTTGGTAGCTTTTAATGAAATTGAAATAGAAACAAGTAATTACTTTTTACCAAGTACCCAAATATATGAAAGAGGAATATTTTGAGCACAGTTATTGATTAAGTATTGATTTGTTTTCATGCCTGCATTCTCAATACTGTTGTTAGATTTACATACTTCAGGCCAAATTCTGTTATTCCTGTACGATTTAAATTAGCCCATAGACATCAACATGTTCTAGGAGACGGGAGGAAGGGTAACAAATCTGGTCCCTGAACACCAATGCTGTACTTTAGGCACAAACAAATTTTGATGGAATGTTAACAACTAGAATTTCCTGGTAATTAATCTCTAAATGTACTGAGTCTTAATTGACAAATCATTATCCAAGCATAATCAGGCTAGTAACAGTGTAATTGTTGAGCTCACCAAGAAATCCATTTTTATTAAATAAATTGCACAAGATGGTTCCTTCTTAGATAAATCAAGATCTTTGTTCCATGCAGGTTAGGACCCATCCTTTACACTGAGCTTTAGCCATCTAGACAGAGGGGAAAACCAGTAGGGGAAATAAGGCATGTTTCTTCCCTAAATTCTTTTTTTCCACAGATTCCTGTGGTCTTTTTGCTGGAGGTGAGGTATTATAGCAGGCTGCAGACAGAGCAGTGACAGTTACAGTTACAGTGATGTGAAAGCAGTTACAGGTGAAAGTAATCCATACTTCCGTAGTCACTGGGGAAGCTATCTAAAGGAGAAATCTTGTTGCATAATGTGAAGAAACAGGGCCAACAGTTTATGTTTCTGTTTCAACCTGAAGTATTCAAAGACCAAATTACTCTGAAATTCCTTGAGACCCAGACCTCCCAATAAAATTTGAGCTTGAAAAATGACCACAGAACAGGACAACATTCTATTTACCTCTATGAAACTGAGCAATGTATCATCCAGTGAGTAGCTGTGATGCCAGCAGGACTTTTGGTTAGATTGTCCAGCAGCTACAGACTCTCAAAACCTGCTCTGAGGCTTGCAAGGCAGGTATTCATCTTGCTCTCATTTAGCATTAATATAATTTCACTGTCTACATATGAACTAAGTGTCTTAGTTGATGGGAATCTAGTCAATGAAGTCCGTGGAGTCTGGAGACAAATTCGGTCCGCCAATGGGAGTCTATTTCAGGAGGAGATGGATAATTCTCTAGGTTTCGTTTACTAGGCTGGCTAGATGAACTGGCTCTACCGTAAGTGTAATCAGAGCTTAGACACCTAGTTTATGTGTATGCAGTTAAAGTGAGTTGCTTAACTGCTATTTGAGATGGCATAGGGCAGCCTTCTTAGTCTCCAGGTGCTGATTGAAAAGATATAGGGGCTATGTCATATCCACCAGCTGCATGCTGATATCTGAGATGTCATAGAGCATCTCCAAAAGAGCAGTACACCTTCAGATTCACAACTGAATCTCTCTGTTACAGTCCAGCTCCAACTCTAGAGCACAAAGACAGCCAGCACTGACAGCCCTGGCCCTAGGTATGGTTCTTAGGGTTCTACCTTCTAGCTTCAGGGCAAAAGAACCTGGTGCTTGAATCAACTTGATGTTGATATCTCTGTCCTTGAGACAATCTGTCTGGAGAGTCTTGCTTTGAGGCCAGGTCCCACTAGTTTCAGTAATTACCTTCTCTCATTAGATGGAGGTGGTGATGAGGTAATGGGTGATGGTCATGGGTGAAGCATTCAAGATAAAGGTCTAAAGTTTGCTCTGTTACACTGTTTCTCAGCTAAGGATTTTATTACTGAGTATTACTGACATACGTGACACATTATTCTCTCCACTGTTAACAAAGGCCTCCTCCATTCCCACCGTTTTCCCTGTTTTATCAATAGCAAAGTGCTCTCTTTCTTCTTTCTCTGAGGTTCCTCAAAGCGTCCAGGGTCCTTGGCACTGGAGCAGCCCAGAAAGAGGCTTTGATTCAGTGACTCAGTTCCATTGAACATTCTTGAATTAATCTTTTGGATTATTTATCAAAGAGTCAGTATTTTATGGGCGATTTTCCAGTCATCACCTCTATCAATCATATTCCACAGACACCCAGACCTGGACAGGACTTTTGGAGGAGATTTATAGAGAATCCTTTACATGGGTGTTGTATTATATGAAGTTATTTTCCTCAACAGAACTTTATAAAGATTTCTTTCTGAAGAAAATGCACTACTCTTACTGCAGAAAGGTGGTCAGATCTGCTATATTTTTAATGTATTTCATGATGGCAGGGTATGCTCCTGTTTTATGTACACTGTCAGCAGACACAAAGCCATAGAAACTGTTTCATAAGAAGCTCAATGAAAAAGTAAAGCTTTGTTAGCAAAAAAGCAGGCATAGTTTCAAAGAGAAAATTTGTCTTTTGAAATTAAACATTGGTCATTGGAAAATGAAGATTCTAAGCAAGCTGAATACTAAATGATTTTTTTGCTGAAAATTATGTTGACTGCTTGAGACAGCATAAAACCTTGGTCTGATTTTCATGATGAAATAAATTCTTCTGACTCTTCCAATAATCTTCTATTGGTGAAGCTAGAAGACATTTCATCCTGGAAAAAAATTATTACTGATTGAAGTAATCACAGCAATCAAAGACATCTAGCAGAGATTTCTTTTTCCAGTGATAGTTCTTCCGAGATTGTTTGGTAAAACAGTTAAGGGTAGATGAATAAAGTTTGATACTCCCCGACTGTTTCTGCTGCCTGGAAAGGGTGTAGCATTTTTTTCTGTGGTATGACTCAAAGTATACCTAACTATCAGGAACGCAATGAAAAGTAATCTGTTATTTCTATTCTTTCTTTCCCCTTCTCTCTCAGGAAATCCAGTGTTCTTGTGTATTTGTGCAAGTATAATTTATTATGCTCATATGCAAACATATGAACATGATTTAAATGGAAGTGTGTATTTTTTTTCTCTGCTTCTAGATGTAATCTTTCATATTTTGCACATATTTGCATTAAAATAGGTGGGATAGAATCTAGTATCTAGTTGGGCCCTCAGTGTGTTCAGCAGTGTTTTTTTGGGATGTCTATACCTAGAGGTTTTAGATGAGTTATTAGGAATATCATAGCTAAGACTAATAACGCAGACATTGAAATCATGTAATTAATACTGTGTGAATTACTATCTTTTTCTTGTACAGCTGTACTCAGATTTAATTGCCTTGGAGTTTGGTGAAAGAAGTAATGATTTTTCAACAGTGTTAGATTTCCAAATGCATAAAACATATTCAGTAGTATTAGCACATATTTTGAAATAAAACAGTTTTAAATTAAATAATAAAATGTTTTGTTTGAAACATTTATATTGAGGTTATTCATTTTTTCATTATTTATTTGCTCCAATTATAACAATTCATGAATCATATATATAGGTTTACACATATACACGCATATAAATTAATCTTTTTTTGCTTAAAATATTTTTGGAATACAAATTCTGTCCATCTGTAATTAATTATAGAGGCCTTTGGGTCTGCTCTGAAGGCCTTTCCTCACTGAGCTTCATTACAATTTATTTTTGACACCACAGGTAGCGTGTTTCTCATAGTTCACATGTAGTTAAGAAGTGCCATCTCATGAAATACTATTCCATGTAAATATAAAACTATGCACATTACTAATCCCCTCAATATAAATACATAAAACTGTGTATTTGAATAAGCATTTTGCATGGAGACCTCAGCATCTGTTTTTAAAAACTAATCGGCGCTTACCCATCTGTTCACTAACCTAGAATAAGTTACTCTCTTTTCTTCCCATATACTAATTGCTTGAATATTACTATATTCACTGCAAGGTTTCTTTTAATACCAACAAGTAATACAGTGAAGGCGTTTTCCCTGCTGTTCTGCAGATGTCATAATACCCCATAAAATGTGCATGCTTTAGTTTCTACGGAAACTGAAGACAAGTATCTGCAAGTGTCTTTTCTTCAGTATAAATAACCCTCTTTTCCCTTCCTTTTCCTCAGGTGCCTATCCAAGACTCTCACTGAGCTTCAGGTTGAAAAGAAATATTGGATACTTTATTCTTCAAACCTACATGCCCTCCATACTGATTACCATTTTATCATGGGTGTCATTCTGGATCAATTATGATGCATCAGCAGCAAGAGTTGCCCTTGGTATGTGCTGAGAATGAGCGGGACATTAAAATGTCAGACTGAATGTAGCCTTCGGAGGTTGTTAAAGACTGTAATGTGATGTCAGTGTTTTGATATTCCAAAATCATTTACGTCAAAATCATGTCATCCAGTATTGCCTCAAAAGTGATGAGTTTTCCCCTTCATGCAAGAATTTAGCTACTACTAAATTTCCGGCATGGGCTACCCATATGAGTCCCAGCCTTGCTCTTGTCAAGGTTAATGTTGTTGTCAGTAGCTTCAGCAAGGATACCAGCTCCAGAATCATACTCCAAGGGCTTAAGCGCAGGCTTTTAGTTCAGTTCATTGTGGGAAGACAAGTGTGGCTCCAAGCCTCCACCTGAGGTCCTGCCTGCTTTAACTGACAGTGGCAGGAACAGACCTCAAGAACTGTGTGCTAGTTCCAAGTGCAGGGGCACGTCAACTACAGACCATGTCATTCCACCTAATCCTCAGAGTGCACAATATGCCAAGTGCGTTTTTGTGACGGCTTAAAGTGCCATTTACCTCATGGCAGAAAAACATGTATTTGACACAGAATGGTGATCCCTCTCCAAGGCCTTTTCAGATCAAAGTATCCTTTCGATAAGGGAAGGTGCCTCCAAATTTCTCACAGGAAATATTTCACCTATTAAGAAGCATACTCAGGGATAACTATAGACAAGGAGGATTAAATGGATCCATAAATCCTTCTGATTACTGCTGCATCCCAAAACCTGTGTTCAATCCTGTGCTTTCCAGCAGCATGTAATTTCCTTTCCAAAACTTGACACTAAGCCTACGCCATATAGCTTCCTGCTATGCTCTCTTTTCTTCTTCTCTGATATTTATCACAGCAAACCGTGACTCCAACCCATGTCCATATGATTACCCAACTTTGTGTCTGGTACCTCCCAAGGTCGCACATGCCAAAGTGTGCTGGGCAGCTACAGCTATACATTTGTGCAATATCATAGTATGTTCTAGCATCTGAACTTGGGTAACGGAAGATATTGTAGATTAACTGCAGTTACTGTACAGTAATTCTATAGGTATTGTGGACTAGCTGGTGCATATAGCATAACACAGTCTAGCATCACCACACAGCAGCTAGTGCATGTTCAGCACATTGCAGCAAAGTAGTAGATTAATGGGAGATAGGTTGAAAAGTCCAAACAGTTCTGATGTATTCATAAATGAATTACTGGATCTAGACCCACCCTGGAGACATTTGACAGAGTGAGGGGAACACTTCAATCACATCAGTCATCATCTAAATTTTTATATGCTGGCCAGGACTGCGGAGAACAGATGGTTAGACAGAAGTTACCAAACTCAGTGACATTCTATGTCCTTCTATAATGGGTTCACACAGTTTTGCCTCGTTTAAGGAATAGGACTTTCTTGTGCAATCTATTTCTGTATAGCAGAAGTTCATCAAGTACTGTACTGTGATAAGACAAATATTAGGACAAAAATCAGAGAGCACATTCAAACCAGGATGCTCTATTTCCGATTGATATAAAGTCCTTTTGGGAGGATGAAAACATGTCTAGTAGATTCTTCTGTGGAAACAATTAGTGCCTTGGTGATTTTGTCCGTGGTGTTTGTATGATAAAGTTCAGTATCGTGGGTCTAATCCTATGCTCCTTTGTATTGCCCCTCTTATGAGTCTGAAGCTGACATGAAATAGTATCAAAGTTGACTGGCTCTGAGAAGCCCAGTGAAGAGGATAACGCCTGCTGGCTTAGGTATTTGTCAGAGGAAGAATTCCCTGTGCAGTCCTTAGGGACATGGAGACAGGCTTTTACTGTACCCCTGCAGGAAGTCCATGTTCTCTGAAAGAGCCCAATCTTAGTTCATTCACTTCCATATTTTCTCCCATCCCTGATCCCTCACTACACACGCTGTCTGTGGTCCACCCTGTAGTGACCCAAGTAATTCCCTCAACAGAGAAATCCAAGCTTGGAGCAAAGACCAGCTCATTCCAGAGACTATGTGCTGTGGACACTGCAGACAGAGGCTGATATAGGGCTGATCTCAAGAAAAATATTAAAAATCATCATTCTGTTCAAAACTGATATTTTCCTTGTTAGCGCTAGAAGATCCTAAATTTAGTCCTTTGAGTGAAGAGCAAAATAGAGTTCTCATTCTTGGAAAGGGCTGTAATCATAAGATTATACTATTTTTATATGATAGGTGAAAGCCAGCTGCTTCTCCTCCAGCTGTGCTTTAAAATAAATTACTGATCTTCAGAGGGACCTTTGCTTGCAGGATGTCAGGATCTCCCAGAAGATGTATTTCTTTTGGGTAACAATAGCCACCTTTCTATTAATTTAATCTTCTTTAATCTTCTGGATCACGAAGAGAGCCACCAAACTCTCCCTGTGTTGTGTTTAAGGTCTTATCTCTGCAATCTAGATTACAGCCTGGAAACAGGCACCAAAAATGTGGGCATCATAACCTTCACTGGACGCAGTCCTATGTTGACCATCTGTGGGGTGCTAGTGAGATGCCAAGGGTGTGTTAAAAGGAATCTATGGGATTTCTGATACAAGAAACAATTCGATCTTAGGTAATTCATTGAATCCCTTATAGGAAGCAGGTAAGCAGGAAAGACGCTAATTCAGGCTAGTGAAATCCCTTGGGCTGCAAACGTATGATAGGGTTTGCTGCAGTTCTTCAGCCTTCTCATTCCTGTTCTGTATGCTTGCATGGAGGTTTTCTAGAGACTTTGTCAAAGTTTCTCTAGGTAAAAAAAATGTCAGATATACTTCTTATTTTACTACAGAGCTGGGTGAGTTATACCAAATAATATTCTTAAATAAGTTTGTGTGTCTCTACTGTATTTCAAGCCATGAAACATCTGACATCAACACACACTTGTTTCACAGTTTAGAGAAAAAGCCCTGAAAACCACATGATTTTGACCTACTAAATATACAAAATATCTGTTACAGAACCTCATAGGCTACTACTGCAGTTCCCTGGAGTGACACTGTTTACACCGACAGCTTGATTTTGAGTTATATTGCCTTTATTTCTGTCTCTTCAGGTAAAACAAGCTGTGTTTTATAATATGGTAGCAGTTTTCTTTTGTTCTTTTTTTTTGTTCTGCCTGCATTTTAGTGACTACTTACAAACTGATGCTATAATTAAGGAATGAGAGAAAATAGTAATGGAGGGGACCCCTATTAGAATGGCTTGCCTCTACCATTGTCGACTTATTCCACAAATTTGTGTTTTCAGCCACCTGTGATTTGTGATTCTCATAAAATTTCCAGCAGAGATACAGACCCTGCAGTTTATTGTGAACTCAAGCAGACTGACAATAAATTTGCTTTTCTTACCATCTTTTCAAAACACTGCTCTGTAATATATTTTCAGGTGCTATGTCCATTCCTGGGTAAATAAATGAGGGTTTGACATACCTTATAGATTTTCTAGGTACTTGATTAGTGCCCAGTCAATCACAATAAAAATGCTGCTCTCTCTGCTTGCCTTTTTCTTTCCACAAATGCACAAACCTGCCTGCCTCTCACTGCTCATCTCACTTCTTTCTATGCAGAAATTAGACTAGCTCTAAACTAGTCATCTCAAATCCCTCTGCTATATTGTCCTTTTCTGAAATAGGTGTCAAAAACAGATGGGATGAACTGCTCTAGAAAGGTCCCTGTCTCTCTCCACCCACTACAAGGGGGGCCTACAGGACTAACTTCAGCCAACTGCTTAACTCTTAGAAATTTAAAACTGCATGAGAGGAATCTTTCACCATCTATATGAATGCTGTGTCTTAATATCTACCCAGGCCCCCAATTACTATTGTTACTTTTTACAAACTTATCTGCAGTGTGTTGAGCAGTGTGGTGCTGGAAGAGCACACCTTCAAATGCTTGGCAGACTATTTGCCTTCCTGATGCAGACCGGTTTGGTCTTCGTGGAGGAGACCTTAAGTACAGCAGCATGGCTTCCATGAAGCTACATTAACCCATGGCAGTGGTGCCAGGCTCCCTTGTTAGCTGCTCCCCCTGATCATATGAAAGAAGTATTTTAACAGAGTAATAATTCATCAAGCTTTAATTCTACTTTCTTTTGCAGTGATGTCACCTGAGAAATATCTTCACGCTGACAAGGCAGATTTGCCAAAAATGAAAACAAAATTGATGCATGATCTACTTAGAGTTTTAAGATATGTGCTTTTTCTTTCCCCTTATGTAGGAATTACAACTGTGCTGACTATGACAACAATCAACACACATCTGCGAGAGACTTTGCCTAAAATTCCATATGTTAAAGCCATTGACATGTATCTTATGGGCTGCTTTGTATTTGTCTTCTTGGCCTTACTTGAATACGCCTTTGTCAACTACATTTTCTTTGGAAAAGGCCCTCAAAGGCAGAAGAAACTTGCAGAGAAAACAGCAAAGGCAAACAACGATCGGTCAAAGTTTGAAGGCAACCGGGTAGGACTCTTTAATCTATATATAGTCTTTCTTTTCTTTTATTTGAAAAGCTAACTATATGAAACAAACAAAAAAGCTTGCATAGAAACAGCACCAGTATCTCCTATTTGTGGACAAGCTTTGTCATTTTTATATTCAAGAACCTACATAGAAGAATATATTTAGGCATGCAGAAATCGAAGTAAATATGATCTGTATGACAAGGAACTGTAAGAAGAAGAAAACAATGGGAGTGCAGCTAGCTAGAAAATGCAGGCCGAGATCTACAAAGACATTTATTTGTCTAAATTCATTATAATGTATTTGTTATTTTGTTGAAGTATCTACGTAAGGGAATCCAGGATCTGAGCGTGTAACTTCACTTAGAGCAGACACATTTAGAATGGGAGAGAACTGGTAAGGATTAGTTCTGCCATGCTAATTAATTGGCCAGCATAGCTGAATCACTGTGTTTCGCATCAATATCTGCTGCTGTTTAGGACCAGCAGAAATCTGTGATTCCAAGAGAAACTTTCAGATTGATTTCTGAAGCACAGTGTTGGCATGGAGTGTGCTGATTACATTTAAGCCTATTTCTTTGCTTGGAGTATTACTTCATACAATGAATACCCTTTTTTTTTTTTTCCCTTTGGAAGACAAATTCAAAATATTCAACACTACATGATATCAGCAAACCATGACAGATTGAATAGAACATCTTTTTTTGTCTAAAATTCTCCAAGTGAGGTTTTTTCATTCTATTCTGTTGCGCAGGACTATTTTTTCCTGTCAACTATCATTAGAAGAGTTCAGAGTGGCAAAACTACTACCTGTGTATTAAAACCCAGTATCATAAAAGTAATTTCAAATTGTTTTTTTTTTTATCCTAATGATGCTGTCTGCTGTAGTAAATGTAATGCACACCTAGTAGTGTTGATGAGAAGCTCAACATGAGCCAGTAATGCACACTGGCAGCCCTGAAAGCCTGGGCTGCATCAGAAGAAGCATGGCCAGTAGGCCTAGGGAGGCAATTTTGTCCCTCTACTCCACTCTCATGAGACCCCACCTGGAGTACTGTGTCCAGCTCTGGAGTCCTCAACACTGGAAGGACATGGATCTGTTGGAACACATCCAGTGAAGGACCACGGAAATTAGCAGAGTGCTGGAGCACCTCCCCTATGAAGACTGGCTGAGGGAGTTGGAGTTGTTCTGGAGAAGAGGAGGCTCTGGGGAGACCTTATAGCAGCCTTCCAGTAATTAAACAGTGCCTGCAGGAAAGATGGGGAGGGACTCTTTATCAGGGAGTGTAACAATAGGACGATGGGGAATGGTTTTAAATTGGAAGAGGGGAGATTTAGATTAGATACTAGGAAGTAATTCTTTACTATGAGGATGGTGAGGCACTGGAACAGGTTGCCCAGAGAAGTTGTGGATGACCCATCCTTGGAAATGTTCAAGACCAGGCTGGATGGGGGTTTGAGTAACCTGGTCTAGTGAGAAGTGTCCTTGCCCATTGCAGAGGGGTTGGAACTTGATGATCTTTAAGGTCCTTTCTGATTCTAACCATTCTATGATTCTATGATTCTAATTACCAAGACTGATATCTTTGAACTTGTTTGAACCAATACACTTGGTTTTGCACATTATGAAACCAAATTGTCATCACAGTTGGCAGTCGAACTAAGGACTTAGGACTTAAGCAAGCAGGAAGAATGAATCCCTGGAAAAATAAGTAGTTATAAAAAAAAATTTAAAAAAAAAACAAAACAGATGGGGAAAAAAAGTAACACAACTGAAAGTAATGGAGAAGATTTTAGCTGCAAGCAGGTGAGGCAGCTGTTCTCCCAAAGGAAGCCATCTGGTGAATCTCATCCATTTAAATTATTTACATAATTCAGTACAAGTCTTGCTAATGGGCCCAAGAGCACCCTGTGCCTGACTCTTGTTCTACCTTGACATCAGTTGGTCTACATTTTCAAAAGAAGCATATGTACCTTACCTTATGAAAATGAGGAGTTTTCGTTGTGTAATTTTTATAACCCAGATCTGATCATACAACTTTTTTTCCTCAGTTTTGTCTTACAACCTTTTCTTTTCTTTCTGGACCATCTGAAGCAAATATCATGGACTGCTCTGACGTTTTTGCTAGTTTAATATACACCATGTGTGAATGAAATTAGACTACAGCACACCAGAACTGAAAGACGAGTGTGTTACTTTGTTCCTTGGAGTCCCAGCTGTAAAAGGGATCTCTGTGTGCTTTGCAGAAACACATATGCTCACGCTGACTGGGAATATTTGCTGTTCAAATGACATAGGATAAATAGTGAGGCATGGTTCCATTCTGTGTGGAAAACATTTTGTCTTCAGGCCTCAACTGGTGAAGTCAACAGAGCCTTGTTGTAGTCACTGGATTCAGTGCCTTCGAAGAAGCAGTGTCAGCATACAACAGTGAAAGACAGGGACATTTAGGTAAATCTGATCAGAAATCTTCCTTTAAAACAAAGCATAGACAGAAAGTGCTGATTCAGCTGATGTAGGATTTCAAATCTGAATTTCTGATTTGAGAAACACGAGCAAATGCAAAGCAGAGGGGACTGCTCAGAGCAAGTAAGAGGTCCCAGTGCTTTCAGGATGAGCAGCTCAGAAAATCCATCTCGTATACCTAGTATGAAAAAAGTTTACCAGGGCAGTTTCAGGACCTGATGCATTGCATCCCAGAGTCCTGAGGAAATTGGCTTATGTAGTTGCTAAGCTACTCTCCATGATATTTGAAAAGTTATGGCAGTCAGGTGAAGACCCTGGTGACTGGAAAAATGGAAACATTGTACCCATTTTTTGTAAAGGGTAGAAAGGAGGACCCTGGGAACTGTCAGCCTCACCTCTGCGCCTCGGAAGATTGTGTCACAGATCCTCCTAGAAGCTGTGCTAAGGCACATGGAGGACAGGGAGGTGATTTGAGACAGCCAGTATGGCTTCACCGAGGTCAAGCCCTGCTTGACCAACCTAGTGGCCTTCTATGATGGAATGACTGCATCAGTGGGCAAGGCAAGAGAGGATATAATCTATGTAGATTTCCATAAGGCCTTTGACACAGAATCCCTCAACATCCTTCTCTCTAAACTGGAGGCATGGGTTTTGATGAGTGAACTGTTTGTTGGATGAGGAGTTGGTTGGATGGTGTCGTGGTTTTGGCTGTTAATTTCAGAGCTTAGTTAGAAGATGCCCAGCTAAAAAAGTAAAATTACAAAACAGAAAATTGGTTCTGTTTTACCTCAAACCAGGACAGACAGTCACATCCAGCGGTCAATGCTCAATGGTGAGATGGAGGTTGGTGACAAGATGTGCCCCTTAGGGGTCTGTACTGGGACCAGCACTGTTCAATATCTTCATTAATGACCTACACAGCAGGACTGAGTGCACCCTCATCAAGTCTGTGGATGACACCAAGCTGAGTGATGCCAGGGGAATGGGATGACATCCAGGGTGACCTGGACAAGCTTGAGAAGTGGGTCTGTGCAAATGTCTACATTTGCTTGCTTCTTGCTTTAGAGCTGGGACTTAGGGGCTGGATATCCTGGGAAAGGCCCACAAACTTGAGGGTATGTTGCACTAGAAGGAGGCTCAGAGAGAGCCATGGATGCAGACTACACTGTTCAAGTTCAGTGAAATTATTGGTTGTGTCATTTTGGTGAGGCTTCTGTGCAGTGTATTTCCATTCAAAAAGGGAAAGTTTCTAATCCTGGGAAATATTTCAAATCACATATGATTTGGGGCTGAGCAATATTTTTAAAGACAGAGGGGAGTGCTTAAAAACAGGCAGCCCCCTTAGCAGCTATCATGGCTATTTGATGACTGTCAAAATGTACGCTGTGCTGGAAATAAGATTGAAAAGGGTTCAAATATAAAAATGGAAGAAGGCACTATTTTTAGTTTGTCTCTGAGACTACCATTTTGGGATGATGTGTGCTGCTGTTTTGTTTTAGTAATTGAATTTGCTTGTATACAAACCACATGCATGAGCTCCGTGACATTGATTTAGAGTCCTAGCTCAGAGCACTAGAAAAAGAAAACAAAACACAAACCCAAACCCAAATAAATAAATAAATATTAGTCCATTTATTGTCCACATCAGATTCTGTAATTTGTGGATGTAGCAAAAAAACAACTCTGTGCTGTATCGGGTCCAGCCTGATCCAGGAAGGGCTGTAGCACTGTGGCAATCACTTGTTTGTGTTGGGAGGCAGCTCTAGCAGAGTGGAAGCAGCATAACATATTGCCTGATGTTCTGGCCCTGAGTTTGAGCATTGCTCATATGGTACCCAAGCCTGGGAGTGCTGCTGAAGAAGTGTCTTTCTCTCAGGCAAAGGGAACAACAGAAGAATGAGGGAAAATGCTGGTTGTTTTCACTCAGGAGTGTTTTAGCCCATGGAAACCAGTAGGGCCAGCATAGACACTGGTGGTGTACCTCATTTTTTACTCATCAGAGGACTGAAGTCTGGAGCGTAGGCCTGAAGCTAGCAGGCCTGGTTATAAACACCCCTCTTTCTTATAGTAGCGAAAGGGCTTTTCATGCTTTCCTAGTCATATTTGATTGTAGAGCAGGAGAGTTTTAATAGCAAAAAATGTTCTAGGGCACAAAATCCACAGCTGTGTGTGTGTTTTATTTGGTAATTGCTTTGCAAAGAAGCCACTGTTCATGCTCAGTAACTCTGCTTCCTAATGCGTTTGCATTTGCATTGTCCAGCATCAGAGGTTACGGGCTTGGAAAGCTGAAATTGGCACAGGCATCTCCATGTTGATGCTGCTGCTATGGATGTGCCTCTCCAACACCAAGCTTTTAGGCTCTTGTCTCGGAGTTATTACTGATGTTCTGCTTCTGAGGATTGCTGCGTTGAGGACTGCTGCTGAGCTGCCTGTTGGCTTCACTGCTCTTGTTACAGCTTTCTGTCCAACTCTGCCTATGTGTTAAAGCAAATGAGCCCAATAGCTCCAGGCATAAGGGAAAAAAGTGCCCTCACAGCATGGAAACGGCACAGCCGGTGTCCTCATGTTGCAGGGTGACAAGGAAAAGCAGTAGAAAGAGGAGAACTCTGCCCTGTGTTCTCCCGTGTAGCAACACTGAAGGTGGCACGGTAACTGAGGCATGTCTGACTAAACTGAATCTCTGGGAATGGTTTCAGAAGATTCAGAGCTGGTGATGAGATGAAAACCTAGCGAGCCTTTATGAATGACTCATCTGTGGATCAGCAGCTGACTACAAAGAAAATTTCCCACTTATCTGTCTCTGCTTTTGACTGCTTTTGCAGCAGATTTTATTTCAGATAATGCACGTAAATAGTATTCCTCACCAAACTTTTCCAACCTTTTTCCACTAAATTGTAGATACTGGAGATTCATCAATTCATCAGGAATCCTTTCACACAAGAAAGGAGCACAGGATGCTCCTTTCTTGTGTAAGCCAATATTCGTACACTTACGAATTCCAGATTGAAAACTCTCTCTTGAAAACCTTGATACACTGGTTCATATATAAGGACAAACTCTAAGATAAAATTTTTCATGGAATATTTCTTCTGCATATGATATTGGTCCCTAAATCAAAGTCCTCAGTTTGTGGAAAAAACATTGAAAAAAAATAGGTATCCCGTAAAAATATTTTCCTTTAAAAATTGATCACCATTGTTACAGATCAATTCTGTTTCTCCTGTTTGCACTGGCAGTTCAGGCTTCATTTGTAGCTCTTTGTACACTTCCAGTTTTGCTATATAAATTGTTTCTTTTAAACAAGGCTCAGATGCAGCCTAATTTACAAATAAATCAGCATGGGAGAGCTCTAAGGCAATTCTGTTCTCACTTGTTGTTCACTCTTGTGGTAGAGGCTACTGGCATAATCAGCTGGTAGGCATGTGTTTCGGACATTGCTCCCTCTGGGCCAATCCACAGAGGTTATGATTTGTTACAGTCCCCTGCTAAAAATATTGCTTCATAGTTCAAGCTGTGGCAATTTACGTTTTCTGTTTGGTGTGACCAAAAGTTCAGCCTCAGGGTATCAATTGGGAGGGCAACTATCACACAAGCTTATTCAAGCTCCAACCCCCCGTGGCTGTCAGACATGTGGGAAGAGCTTCCTTTGAACAAAAATAATGCATAACCCTTTATAAAAAGGCCCTTCTCGTCAGGCAGTTCCTGGATGTTTTTTTAGCTCTGGAGATTCCTGGCTTAAACCCTCACTGTCGAAGCTTCTTCCCACCAGGCATTGCTGAAAATAGAGGCCACTTACATCTACTTAGCGCTTTTAAAGAATTTTTAATTGTAGCAACCCTTCTCACAAGTAGGATTTTATTCTGAGAATGAATATCTTGGCTGCTGTGGCAGAATTATCACTCAGTTTAAATTGAGAAATATGAGAATAGCAAAGCTGCCAGTATTCTCTTGTGCATTTTCATCTTTCCTGGATACTTTTTTCAGTGCTGTTTTGAACAGTGGGATATTTCTGAAACATGAGTGTGATGAGTAGGTGTCAAGATCTGAAAAATATCTGTCATGGGTGATGAGCACAGTTCTTGTGGGAAGAACTCTGGTCCGGTAGCACATGATGTTCAGTGTTGCACTGGGAGACTTGTGCGTGTACTAATTTTGTTTGACAGCCACTTTGCACAAACAAGTATGAATGGTGTAAATCCAGAGATCATGGTAAGGTTTGTAGGTGTAATCCATAGTACTGCCCAGAGAGTGTAAGAATTCACAGACATTGTAAAATACTGGGAAAGAGAGGACCGTACATCCATTTCCTTTTCTTTGTCAGTTCTAATATACCAAGGTTAATTGTCAAACTTCATTCATTCTTACTTGGTGGACAGTAATACTAAGATCCAATTTTTTTTTTTTTTTTTTTTTTTTTT
>VXBJ01002459.1:666037-743884 GCA_013400055.1 Nycticryphes semicollaris
TTTGTATTCTTCATGCTTTCCCTTTTTTTCAAGATCTTTCCATCTTCCCAGTTCTGCTGGCTACATTGGGTTCACCTACCAGACTGATATGGCATAATAGTCCCTTTTGGTTTTTTATGCTTATTAATTAATATAAATATATTACAATGGTACTGAGAGAAGTTTCAACCTTTCAGCTGAAGGAGAACACTCAACACTATCATTTTTGTTGTGCTTGCAGTTTTGAATTATTTTAAAAATATCCGAGGCATGATGTGGTCAATGATTTTTGCTTTAAGTACAGAAAACACTTCGGGCCTAATCATTTACTGTTCTATATGTTGGAAATCCATTTATACATAAGTAGAGAAGATGAAAACTGCTGCCAGATAGTTTGCCCCTTGCATAATTATAGATGCTTGCACCAGGGCAGATCGGGAGAGAATCAGGTGTCTGGAAGCTATACTACAATTTCCACCAAAAACAATTTCCATTTTATTATAATTTTAAGGGGAGATCTATTTTGTGGGATAATGTACTTGAATAATAATTTTGATGTAAAATAATACAAGGCTAACTACAGAGACAGCTTTTCATGCTGTTATTTAAACCCGTTATTTGCATTTATATTGCTTCATATGATGGAAAGTGTTTACATGGTATTTAAAAATTTGGGATTGATGAACTCCTAAACATGCCTAAGGGGTTTGAGCAAAGTGTTTCTTTCTTTCTTTTTGTGTAGTAGAGTGAAAGACTTATGAGGAAAAAGAGATTTCATTATAAAGCTCTCCTCAAAATTTATGGAATATTAAACAGAAAACTAAATTAACCTGAAATAATTCAGACACTACATAATAGTAAATCAAGCCTTATGGTAGTTTCCCAACCCTAGTAAACTGTTTCCAAACTGGCATTAAAGCTGAAATTTTCCAAGAGTCCTGATTAGAGAAAGGTATTCAATAATAGCTATTGGCTTGCATTTCTTTAAAAATATAATACTAACATCTAAATGAGGTAGTATCTTGTCTAGAATTAAGAAGTAGATTCAGGACTGTCAGGTGTAAAAGGATGTTGAAGTTTCATATCTACAGTGTACAATCCAAGTTAAGTCTATTAGGGATGGGGTGTTCCTCCAAGAACAAGGACCAGAGGTTCTTCGTGAGCCTTAAATCTCCTCTTTCTGGCTTCAGTTAGGTTAAGTTATGGTGACTTTTGTATGATGATGAAAGTCAACCGCATCCTGGGCTACATCAAAAAGAAGTGTGACCAGCAGGTCATGGGAGGTGATTCTGCCCCTCCACTCTGCACTTGTGAGACCTCACCTGGAATACTGTGTCCGGCTCTGGAGTCCTCAACATAGAAAGGACATGGACCTGTTGGAATGGGTCCAGAGGAGGGCCACGAAGATGATCAGAGGCATGGAGCCCCTCTGCTGTGGGGACAGGCTGAGAGAGCTGGGGTTGTTCAACCTGGAGAAGAGAAGGCTCCAGGGAGACCTTATAGCAGCCTTCCAATATATGATGGGAGCCTACATCCCTGGAGAGGGACTCTTTGTCAGGAAGTGTAGTGACAGGACAAGGGGTAACGGTTTTAAATTGGAAGAGGAGAGATTTAGATTAGATATTAGAAAGAAATTCTTTACTGTAAGGGTGGTGAGGCATTGGAACAGGTTGCCCAGAGAAGCTGTGGATGCCCCATCCCTGGAAATGACCATGCTGGATGGGGCTTTGAGCAACCTAGTCTAGTGGGAGGTGTCCTTTCCTATTGCAGGGAGGTTGTAACTTGATGATCTTTAAGGTCCCTTCCAACTCTAACCATTCTATGTTTCTGTGATTCTATGATGTTAGACTGCTAGCGTATTTGGATTTATTCTTTGTGCTGTAACATGTATCATTCAGAAATGGTGAATCTTTAAAAGTGAATCTGTTTTTTCATGTATGAAACATCTCACAGCATTTCATGCTTCTCCGTGTCCAGGAGGTGTTATGTGAAATTCAATCACTTCACCCTGGTGCAGAAGTGTGGGACAGGTGGGATTTTATTAAAATTGATTCTGAAATATGAGCACCAGTTTTCTGTATTTGGATTCATGCTGATTCAGCAGGGAATTAATTAATGATTTGGTACTCAGCTGTTTACCTCTGCTTTGATGAGCTCACTGGTAAACACTCCACAGAAACAACCAGGCCTGGTTTATGTCAGGAAGGAGATGGAAGCACCAGCAGTGGGCACCACAGTAGGGAAACAGGAATGATTGGCATCAGTTGGAGCCATGGTCAAGCAGGAAGGGAATTGCAAGAGGTATAGAGGTACAGGGAGAAAAGGGAAAATTTACAGATAGAGCACGATAGTAAGGGGTGAGGGGAACTTAGTGGAATACATAATGTCATCTCTCTCATTTATAACAAGGCTAAAGACCAAAGCTCAGAGTTTACATTTTGGGGAGAATTTCCAGTGCAGAGTGAAATTTCTGAGCCAAGGGATAAAGTTATATTATAACAAGTAAAACTAAAGTTTTATTAAAGACATTGGGCTTGTTCATCATGTATAGCCATGATGTGAAGCTACATTTATTAATCTATATGTGTATCCAGAGTAACATTTTCCCTGGAGCCACCATTCTGCACTCATGTTCACTCAGAGACAATTTTGCTTTACCTGTATATTCAGGGAAACATGAGTCAACTTGTACATGATACCCTGCCATTATTGGTTTGCTTTTTTATTCATTGAGAGAACTTTTGTACGTTTTTCAAAGTCATTTAAATAATTGCTTAAATCATTCAGAAGTCATGCTTATGTGCAAATACTTTTTAACATATTGCATGCATTAAGTATTCATATTTCACATCACCTTAAGATTGCCAGAAAGCATTAGCAGATATTGCTCTAACTTTGTTGAGGGCTTAGGTGGTTTATCCAAAACCTCTGAAGGAATCAATATAATTTTCAGCAATAGATCTCAAGAGTATCTGTGGACTAGAAGCCTGAATTCAGTTTCTGCAGACCTCTTCTTCTCTCCATCTGCTCCTTCCTTCTCTTTGGCATGCAAGTCTGTCACCCTATTAACAAAGAGATGCATTACAAAAGTATGTTTCAAAATATGTTTCATTTGACATTTTGAGAAAAGTGCTGTCATACAACCTCATAGGACATAACGGTATGTTCAGACAAAGAGTTTACACAAATGTTGCAACTTTCTTAACCATCTTTCTGCTTTGATTTATAGACGCCATGACAGGCACTGAAAAGTGGGAGCATCATTGGCAGATCAGGGGCAGAAGCTACGTTAGGGTGGCATGTAAGGTTGGCAGATAAGGCTGTGCCAAAGGGTGAAATAAGTAGAATCAATACTTTTCCTTGGGCAGAAGAAGCCTGAACACATAGATGTACCCACCAGAATACAAGCTTTCAGCTAACACTTCACTTACAAAAATCCAGGCTTGGTGTAGAAGGACAAAGTACCCATGGATAGGCTAACGTCTGTATGTGTGCAGGTGGAAGAAAGAATCTGGAGACACCAGCAAGCCCTGAGGGAAAGAGCAGCTGCCATTTGTGGTGGTGGAAGGAAAGGGAGTAGGGACCTGCAAGGGGAAGGCAATGATGTCAGGGTGGAATCCAGGAAAATGGTCTTTGAAGCAGCATTTTTAGTAAACTGAAGGCCATTTCTCAAATCTCAGGAGGAGATAGGAAGGGAGATGATGTGATGCTGTGAGGGCCTGGATGAGAGATTTAAAGCTTCATATGAAAAATGCAGATTGTGGAGATATTTTACACAATGCTGTTACACATCCAGATCATAATTTGTACTCTTTGTGAAAAACAAAACAGAGCAAATGGAATCAGTTCTTTTTAGAGACTAGCATAAGCAGTGATGGTATCCATATTTGTATTTTATGGCTATGTGTATTCCCTGGTTACAGATACTGCTCAACAGCATGAACTAGTTTCTACAAACCTCAAGCTTGTACTTTTGTACCCAATGGGTTTCTGCCATGGGGAAAATAAATTTTTCTTAATCACTACTGAAGCTTCTCCACCCCATTATTATGTTTCACGTTGTTTATTTTTATTTATAGGCACTCATCAGCATAATGTACTGTTGCCTACAACAGCAGAATTTGTTGGATACTTTAGGATTGTTTTTTCTACTTGCCTATATGTCATTTTATGTTCTTATTCCATTTGCAAGAAGCTTGACAAAGCATTACTGATACGCTATCATAATTGTTTTCACTGAGGAAAGAGAAGCTCTAACATCAATAATTGATAAAAGGAATATCCATTTTACAGAATCTTAACAGCTTGGAAAAAACCTAAATGCATATGGACAGACACATACCGACACATACTTTAACGCATCGTGTAAAGCTTGCAAAGAACGTAGTATCAGATGACTGTACAAATTTCAAAAAGCCATGGCAATAGTGTTTTCTCAATCACTTTTAAACAGATATATCTAGGATGATATGTTCAACTGCTGCACAGTTAACACAGATAGATCATGTGGCAGGTTAGAAAAAATTATTAATTGCAGGATGAATTGTGGATTAATAAATTGTATACATAAAACTGGAAATTATCCTGTATGTCAAGATTCAATGTCTACATCTGCTATGGTGAACTGAGTTCACTTGAACAGTTACACATGTGTTAACTGCTTCATATTACCCAGTGCAGATAATTTATTTTATATTCAGCCATTAATTTCCTTTCCCAAAAACAGGCAGGAAAATTGGAACTGATCCCTGCATCAGCTGTCTTCTCTGCCTGTCCTCCAGCACACAGGTCATAGGACCCAAAGGAATGTGGTATCCCACCACTGAAGCTACCAAATACAGGTTAAGACAGCATCTTCAGTGCCACTCCTGGGAAATGGAAGTTTTTCTGAACTGGAGGAGCTGCACCCAACTCTGTGCTGCTCCTCCTATACCGATACTCAGGGGGATTATAGAGTTTGGACCAGAATTTAAGGACATGTTTCTTCCATGTCTAAGTTCATTGCTTTTTAAGATCACTTGTCCAAGTGGAAAAGCCCCGTAGTTGAGCATTGCCATGATTACAAAACTGTGCAAATGACTTTGGAAGGGAAAGTTTAAGAGACAAATTGTAAATAATGCCTGTGATTCCAAAATGCAAAGAGTTCAGCAAGTCAGAGCTAGTTTTGTGATTTTAGCAAACTTCACGTGGAGGTAGCAGAGAGAGAATCCATCCCTTATCCTCTCCCTCCACAACCAGCAGCATAAGAGATTTCATTAAACTATACTGCCCTTTAGAATGTGGTTGGTTTAGAGGGAGAGGAAAATGATTGGTTTTGCCAAATACACTTTTGTATCGGCTGTTGGTAGTATGACAATAAGCCTGTTTGTAAAAGTATTTAAGTATTTGACTAATTTTAAGCAGCTGAGTATTGCCATTATTTTCTAAGATTATCACATGCTTAAAATGAATACATGCTTTCTTAAAATATGTGTGGGTTTGGAGATTTAAATACACCCACATTCTGCTGATAGGTGTCAAGTCTTTTGAAAGAATTCATATTTCTATTTTTTGCCCCCTAGGTGGACACCCATGGAAATATTCTGCTAACATCACTTGAAATTCACAACGAAGTGGCAAGCAATGAGGTCACCACCAGCGTTACGGATGCCAGAAATTCAACGATATCCTTTGACAACTCAGGAATCCAGTACAGAAAACAAAGCTCACATCGCGAAAGCCTTGGAAGGCGTTCGTCAGAAAGACCAGGCTCCCACAGCAAGAGGGGTCATTTACGAAGAAGGTCTTCGCAACTGAAAATAAAAATCCCTGATCTAACAGATGTGAATGCCATCGACAGATGGTCAAGAATGGTGTTTCCATTCACATTTTCTCTTTTCAACTTAATTTACTGGCTATACTATGTTAACTGAGTGACTGAACTTTTTTAAAGGACTTCAGTTATAACAAGTGAAGTACTACTTGCCTGCAGAGTTTATATATATATTTATATATAAAAATATATATATATATGAACTTTTACTATGTAGACCATACTCATGTGTGTGTGAATACATATAGCAAAGAATTGTGTGTATATAAAAGCACACACTGCAAAGCAAAAGTATATGTATGCCCACACACATGTACACATTCATTCTGAGGTTATGGACACTCTAACATAGAATGCACTTCAGAGAAACTTTTTAAAGCAAAAGACAAGTGTCGTCAAAATAACAAGCCTTGAGAAAGTAAGTGTTGTATATTATCACTACAAAACTTTGATTGTCATAGAAATTTTCAAACAGCTGTAATCGTGTATAAAGTCAGTATTTAGTAACATTGTTTGTAAATGCTGCCATACACACTAATCAAAAAGTGGTAGAGTTACACTGGTAAGTTTAAAATAAGTCATTTATGTTGCAGATCCATCAACTGCAATTTCGTGAAGCTAAATTTATTTTTCTTTGCTAAAATTTCTTGTATTTATATATGTCATAATGCATTTTCCCCCGGTCTTGAATGGGCATCATTTTTAATGATCACTTGCTTTCTCTTCAGCAGTAAGCAAACTTATCATGGGAGTGTTGCACTAGGTCTTTGGCGACATATACGTGTTCATAATGTTTCAAACAAGCATTTTAAGTGTCCATCAACAGAGAAATGAATCTTTTGTAAGTACTGTAAATGTACAGCACTACAGCACATTTTCCTTCCCTTGGACTGGTTCCAGCTGCCATGCCATTTTGAAAGAAAACAGCACATTTTTAGTATAATTTAGCTGAGAATTCAACTACTGTCAATGTGTTCTACATCTGCTGTAGATGTAAAGGTTGTTATTCTAGTGAAAGCATAGAAGATGTCTCAGGTTATTTGCTACTTCGACATGAAACCACCTAGCTGTAGCCTTTTTTAAACATGCATTCACTTTATTTGACATTCTTATAACATTGTATGTTAATGTAAAATATATTTGCATAATATGCATATAAGTATATTTTCTCAATAATTTTCTTCCTTGTGCTTGCTATCGTGACCGCATGCTATGTCATATTTTGGTTTCTGTGATGTTACAACTTTTTATTCTCTAGAATTGAGCAAATAGAGCATTTCCAATACTTTGATTCAGTAACGGAGCATTTTCATATTTTATTTATATAAAGTATGTACAAGTACACTTATCAAGCTAGTGTGCTGTTGTCACAGATCACAAGAGATAGCAAACAGTATGTTTTATTTCAGCATCAACTATGTTCAAACATATCTTTCATGCAAATGTGACCACTTCGGTATTCATTCTCTCAACGGGATTCCGGATTCCAACCTTTTTCAGTCTAGTAGATTGTAGTCATCAAGGTATGCCAATTTCAGATCTGTAAACTTAATTTGTTATTTATCAGAACTAAACCTTTCTAAAGAAAAGAAGATATATTTTTTGTAAAATGTTTCTATCATGTACATTCACAAATAACAACAGATACAGTAGCATAAATAGATCTAAAAAAAAAAAAAAAAAGTAACCAGGCATGGCTCTGCCAGTTCTCTGCACATAGAATTCCTCTGGACATTGATAGGGACTTTTGGCAGATAGAGAGCTTCGGATACTAGTTAGAGATGTATGTGGGAGAAAAATGTGTGGATATGCATCTACCAAAAACACCAAAAAGGGATGAAACTGAAAAGGCTGCCTTGGCTCTGTAATGACCTGTACTCTCGCTAGTACTTGACTTATCTGTGAATAGAACAATGATACTTGTGTCGCTGCAGTGCACAGTCCGTTACTGTTCCCACCCCGGACTTTTTGCAACTGAACTGTGAAACTTTGCTCTGGGCTGAAATTCAGCATAGAAGAACCTGGGTTGTGAGGTCTGTGTTGTCATCCCATCCCTGGGGCTGCTTCTTGAACTGGAATGGGCTCAGCACGGTTGCCCTGCAGCAAAAGCTGCAATGCTATCCCCAGCTGCTGGCGTTCACCGCAACCCCCATCTCCCGGCGTGTGCAGGATCAGCACCGCAGTCCTGCTGCATCCTTGGCAGTAGTGCAAACTGGCTGTAACTGCAGTTTTTAAGCACTCTGTCTGCAGACAACTATCCAGTATGAAGAGCCTCAAAGGGACCCGTATAGCTGGAGCGGAAAAACTTGGTTTTGAAAAGCTCCTCAGTGTTAGCTCCCATTGGTAAACTGCAGTGTATTATGAGCTCTTTAATTTCTCTTCAGACTGTGAAGAGATTGTAGCGCACATTGTCATCATTACAATCAAAGTAACTAAACTATTAACACCCTCCCAAAGTACATATTTAGTAGATTTGTTGAAAAACCCTGCCAAGTTTTTATCCTGATATCAAAACATAATTAAACAAAAAAAATCTGATTTTAATAAAACTAAAAAATGGTAGGCTTTGCTTTAAAATATTGCTCTAATGAAGTGATCTTTCAGCAAGTTTTTCAGTAAGTGCCCTAAACAATTATGCTAAAATATGGAATTCAGGAAGATAGTGGTCCCACCCTCATGATTTAATGACAGTTCTCTCTTTTCTTCAAGCCCCGGTTCCTAGAAATCATGTGGTCGGGCAGGGATCTTTAACAAGAAGACGACACTTTTTATTTGTGATAGAAATGTGTACTCAAAGTACCAGAGAAAATATGTCTCCTGTGGCTTCAGCCAGGATCCTCAAGCAGATGGAAAATTACTGTCTGGCCAGAGCAAAGAGGCAACGTGCATTTTTGGGACCCTGAAGAGAACCAAGTCTGTGAGGACTCTTCCTCTCTTACCCTTTGCACAACTGGAGGGCAGTGTGTTAATGCAGCCTCTTTCACGGAACTGTACTCCCCAGCTTGCCTCTTATCACAAAAAGCGGGCAGTTTCATGTTTCAGTTTTTTCACAAGATTTCATAGTCATCAGTCTAGTAGAGTTCCATGGGGCAGAAGCAACTTGAACCTTGAACACATCCAAGTCTTGGTTTGACTTGAAAAAAAGCCAGGAAATTCTAACTTAAGGTTAACACTTCATCTTTAACACACATTTTTGTGCCTTTTTTTTGCCAATTCCCTTCTTCCAGTCCCAGCACCACTTCTAACATACAGACAGACACACACACAACCATGTGTTAAGAACAGTGTTTCCCTTGACCTCCCATTTTCTGGCTCTTGTCCCTTTATGCTAGCTGCAGTGTATGATTTAACCATAGATGGCTTTAAGACTAAAATTGGTAATTTCAACCAAGTTGCACCAGAGTAATGTATCTCATAGCTAATTAACTCCTTTCTAACTCAGCACTATTATAAATACCATTTACACATCATTTGTTTGTAAAAGGCATTAAGAAAAAAAAAAGAAAATGGGAACTATCTTTTGTTATAGCCCAAAAGGTCAATAAACAGTAGAAATATTATGGTGGTTTAACTCTAAGTTGATTTCATCCCATTGAAAAGATAAACTAAACCCCAGTCTTTTTTGCTTAAGGCACATCTATGTATTTTTGGTATTCTTCAGCCGTGAAAAAAAAAAAAACCAACAAAAAAAAAAAGAGAATAGTAAAATGGAATGATAAAGAGATGCTTTATGAAAATATTGATGAATGAATATTCATTTATTAAAAAGGATTTAAAAATTAATTGCTTGCTCCTTTTTTTTTCTGGGGATAGAGGGAGTATGACGACTGTAAGTTGGTTTGAATTTTAATGTTTAATTATGTGTTACATATCATATAATGGTTAGTCTAACCCAATTTCACAAAAAAAATTCCCATGAATACACTTTCTTATCCACACACAGGTAGAAAAAAAGGATTAATAAGCATTAAATTACTCTATTTCCTAGTGTTTGCTATGGTAGATTAAGGAAGAGAGAAAAACTACATCCACTGACTTAGCAAGATTCTTAATGGTAAACAACAGCCTACTCAAGATGGGGCATGGCCTCTTAAGAACAGAAAGTTCGTCCTCTGCTTTATATGAAAGCTCGACCTGCACAGGAAGCTAAAGAGCTTTTGACATAAAAATAAGACAGTGGTATCCTGTTTATTTGTTTCATTATTAAATCATAAATATATAAAAAAAAAATCCAGCTCTGCTAGCTGTATCATGAACACTAATTGTGTTCATTACGTGTTTTATTGCTAAGTAAGTTATTTTAGAGGAGTCAGGATACGGGCAAATTTCAAGAGGGGTTTTTAAAGTCATTGTGACAGTAGTTCACCTAACCCTTCTCTCAGAACTGAAAAATGCCCTAAAGATTCAGAAAGCAGACTGTCCGTAAACCCAGTTGTCATGCTTTGTGTTTGAACAAACTGTCTGTCATGGTTTCAGCTGGAATGGAGTTAACTTTTTTTTTGCTAGCAGCTGGTGTAGTGCTGGTTTGGATTTGGGATGAGAATAGAGTTGATAACACAATAATGTTTTTAGTTATTGGTAAGCACTCAAAGTCTTTTCTGTTCCTCACACCATTCCACCAGGGAGTAGGCTGGGGGTTCACAATGAGTTGAGAGGAGACATGCTGACCTCAACTGATCAAAGGGATATTGGATATTCCATATCATGTGACATGCTCAGTCACATGGCGGGGCAGCCCACAAGCTGGGAGAAGAATAAGGCAGAGGGGATGTGTGATGGTGTTCATCCTCCCACATGATGGGAGGATGTGTCAGAGTGATGGAGTTCATCCTCCCACATAACTGCTATGTGTGATGGAGCCCTGCTTTCCTGGGATTGGCTGACTAACTGCCTGCCCAAGGAAAGTAGGGAATTAATTCTTTGTTTTGCTTTGCTTGCGTGTGAGACTTGCTCTACCCATTAAATTGTCTTTGTCTCAACCCACAAGTTTTTTCTGACTTTTACTCTTTTGATTCTCTTTCTCATCACACTGCAGGAGGAGTGAGTGACCGGCCATATGGTCCTAGCTGCTGGTTGGGTTAAACCACAACAATCACATGCTTTCTTAAATCCCGTAGTAGCTAATGGCGTATGTCACAACTTCTAGGAGTAGATAAAATATTCAGCACCATAGATGTAACTGCAAGGTCTTTGAAACCAAGAGAAAGGCTCCCTCTGACTTTGGCATGTTTCTGCTCACTTTTAGCAACACTTCCTAGATTGTTAGTGAGATCTAGTGTCCATTTCAGTACAGCACACGTATAGTAGAAAAAAAATCACTGGTGTACCAAACTTAGTTTTGTGATTGGGAATATCTGGTAAGACGTGTATTTATTTGAGTATTTTGAAACTGATCTATTAATGGTTTACGTACTACTCATTGCAGTAAAGGAGTTCAGGTTCTGTTAGAAATGGTTGGCTGTTTTCACCAAATAAATATGGTCCTTTTAGTATCAAGCCCATTTCCACAGGTGTTGGTTTTATAGTCATGACTGTCTCAACAGCAAATGCTACCTGCTAATAGAAGTATGGCAGATGATTGAACTAAACTAAATGCAGTGGGAAGCCCAACGCTTCTCTGAACCTTTATGAACAAAGACAGAATCTCTCATAAGTGCTTTCAAACTCCTCCAAATACAGGGTCTGAGCTTTTCTACAATTATTTCAGATTTTGGGTGTTTAATTTATGTGGGTCTTATAACTTGTGAGGGTCTGACTTGTAAACTCACACATATACCTTCAATGAAACCCTTTGGCAGCTTACCCAATGTAGAGCATCATATGTCATGCTTGAAAATGAAAGGGATATGTAACAGTGCAAAAAGAACAGCTGCTGCCCCTAAAATCAACCAGAGTTAAAATTATTGCCTAATTAACTGAACTTTAGGTAGTGCTTAAGCAAGCACAATATTTATTTGGACGGTGTCCCTTACCTTTGCAATGTGCTATGCAGTATGCCTTTGTCCCAGCATTGCAGCCTAATTTACACTAGCAGGTTTTATTCTTCCCTGGAAACAAGAGAAAATTCAGAAAGTGGCCACTCAGGCCAAGTTTGCTCTGCACTGGCTTACCTCAGCAAGGCCCAGGGGCAGAGAACCTCCCTGGGTTTTCCCTAGACAGAGCTCCCCAAAGCCACTCAGGTCCCTGCTCTGAATCCCTCTTTGGAGGTACTGATCTCTTTCCTTTGACTCCAGAGGGAGCCTTAGGCTAAACTCTGAATGATCCCCCAGTTTACCATCAGCAGTTGGCTTCTTTCAGATGTTATTGCTCCTGCTGCAAAAATCTGGAGTAAAGTAGCTATTATCCTAGCTGGCAGGAGGCACACCAGCAAACAGCATGTGTACTTGGGGCTATGATACATCATGGTAATCTTTAGGATATTCGTTCTAAAATTGTATTTAAATATATTTCAGTTTATGCTCTAGCCCTCAGGACTTAGTACACGTGTCTCCAGGTGCTGATGCTTTTTTGTATGAATGTACATGGAAGTCTGGGACAGAGCATGGGGAGTTTTCTAAAGACTTGAAATCCATCCAGCTGTGCTCTCCTGGGCATTTCCACTGTCCTTCATCCATATCACAGGTCAGGCCCTGCACTAGGTTAACCACCTGTCTACAGGTTACTCAGAGCTCAAGCCTGCAGATGTGTGCTGCCAAGTGATGTATTGCTCAGCTGTACCATTCAATATTCTGCTTGTTAGAAAGTGTCTCACAGATCAGATGCTATATTAGTTTAACAACTAACTGCTGCTTCACACTTTCTCCATCTAAAATGCCAGCACTGCCACTAGAGACCCCATTTTCTCATCCTTTGAAAATTACTAGAAAAAGGAGAATTTGCAGGCTGTCAGGCAATTAAGAACCTCTCTCTGTACACCCAGGCTCATATTTTGCTGCAGGTTATACATTTAATCCACAGAGACAGAAGTAATTTGGTACAAAATTCTTCCTGTCTAGGGCTACTCTTAAGAGTTTGCAGTCCAAAACACCAATAATGTAGGTAGATGCAAAAGTATTTAAAATTGCTAGCATTGAAATCTTTCCGTCTTTTTTCTTCCAGGGATATTTAATGTGAAAAGCACAAACAGCTGCGGGAGCAGGAACAAGCACGCAGTAAATCTCCCAGTTGAGGCAGAGCTAGGCTACAAACAGGCAGTTGTGCTGCTCTCGCTTTCACACTTCTTCCTATTTAGCTGAGCAGCTTTAGAGGTTTGATGGAAATTCCCAGCTCAGCTGAGAACAGTCCCAGGACATGACCCAGAGCACCCTTCAGACAAGCGCTCTACACATCTGCCTCTGGAGTAAAGACCTGACCAAAGCACTACATCTAGCTGTATCTTAGATGGAGGGGAGCACCCTGTCATGAAAAGGCTTTGGGTGCAAGCAGGTATCTGTGAGTGCCTTCAAGGCATTGTTACTCCTTAAGCTATGTATTTCCCGTTGCTGCTCCTGGACAATTGCACACTGGATGTGCTGCTTTGCCCTTTGGAACTAATTCCTCTGCCTCTGCAGAGGACACAGCAGCTGAATTTGTTTGCTCTTGCATGGGGCTTTTATCTGAGGCACCCAAATAGTCCCTCAGCCATTGTAGACCCTATTTATAACCAACAGAAATACATACTATCATCCTGAGGGCTGTTTAAAGCCCACATCTGAAGTTCCAAGCCAACATTTTTAGTTTTAGTTCTTTAACTAGCTGCAAAACCAACCCCCAGAGAAGCTTTTGAAGGATAATGAGGAACTGCGTGCATAGCAGTGCTGCTGCACGGTACTCTGCAACCAAAGTTGCCATGCTTGAAGTTTGCACACGGCAGTGAGCACAAGAGAGGATTAAGGCTAGAGAAATAAAAATACTTGCTACATTTGCCTAGATTTATAATGTTTTGGGCTACATTGGTTCAGTTGTAGATGACAGAAAAGTGATCCCATATCATGGTCAACAGTTGTTCCACTGTGCTCCCCTTCTGCACCAGTGAGAACAAAGTGTGAGCTTACAGCCTTGACTGGAAACTCAGGTCCATGTTGGCTGTTGGGATCTAGCTTCTGATTGCTAATTGGTATTGGAAAACTATGACGTGACTTTATTTGCAAATAGGAATGATTTCAAGACACCTTTTTCAATGAACTTAATGCTCCTGACTTTGCCTTGTTATAAGCTGGAAGTGTACATAACTGCACATAGTGCAAAGTAATAGTGAAACAATCTAAAGGATACCCATAACTTGATATTAGTGCTTGAGCATTATCTACTATAGTCAAGAATTCCATTTACAAAGTATGCTTAGTTTATAATGACACTGTTTAGATATTCTATATGGGCAGTTCTTATAGCATACTTCCATGTATCTCATTTACTTTGACAAGGCATTTTTTGGTGAAGCCAATGCAGGAACGATTTTCTAATGACCTCACTGATGTTGAATTTCTCTTGATCATAATTTCCTGAAGACCTGTTACATTCTGAATGCAGATGACAGCTTGACATTCACAAAGATGTAGGCTTAATTATTATCTTGATTACTTGAGCTGGAAAGCCAGATGCCTAAATATCATGAAAGGTCGAGTAGAACAAATCCTGATAGTTGGTATCTTTCAGTGTTAGAAACGTTATTTGGGTTGGAAGTTGACTTTAAAAATAATAACAAATAATTGGAAAATCAAGGGCTTTTTTCTTTGCACAACTCTTTTCCTGCACAAGAGTTACTTAAACATTGTTTAAACAGGAATCTGTTCCTAAAAAAAATGCAGGAATTTGAGCCGGTTTACCAAAGATGTGTAAATTACCTAAAATAAAAGAGAACAAAAAGGAGTGGTACCGAAGACACCAAGTTATATAAAGATCTGATAGTTTTTCCCAGTGTCCCATAGTAGGTAACACTTTATTGTTAAGAGACTCACATAAAGCACAGCAAGCCTCCTCTTTTATAGCAGAGAATTTGTCAATATCCTTTACTTTTATGTGCATGATTTATAAATCTATTTTCTAAAGCAATTTGAGGGTTGTAAAATCATACCATTATTTAGTACACAGCTCCTCATGGAATCTGGTTTATCAACTGTTAGGTAAAGAGTGGAAGAAACATCTGCTAATCACTCATTAAACTAGAATAGATTCAAACAAATTACCGCTATTAAGAGTCCTGATCCAAAGCCCATTACAGTCGACAGAAAACTCGGAGGTTTCAACAGGCTTTGCATACCACCTGAAGTTAATATTAGCCAGAGTGATGGAAAAATTATGTCTTAATTGATTACATAAAATTCAAGACATAAAAAAAACACCAGAACTTAAGATATGTATGGGAAAGATCAAATATGGTTGAGGACTTAAACCTGAAATTGCAATGGCTGCAGAGCATAGAAATTTGTGTGGTTTTAGTTTAATGGAGTACATTACAACTGGTAAGGTGACAAACAACCAGATTGCATTTTCACTTGTCCATGGATGTCTGCAAACCCCAGACTTGCCCCATATGAGTAAAATGTCCAAACCACCCCACACTCACGGAATCAGAGGACCTCTGGTAGGTCAGATGACTCTCCTCACGTCTGAAGGCAGGCCAATATCCTACTGCAACAAATACACATTCTCATTATTTTTTATTAATACAAATGCTCATATCATAATATTAATAGTTTAACTCTTATTTAATAATAATAGAGACATATTACATGCTTTGTTGAAAAGGAAACCTTATCTAAGAGCAGACTGTACTGTAGACAAATATATGAGATGTTTTTGACCAGAAACTGCTTACAGGTGTACAAAAGCAAGAAGAGGGGCCTGATATTTGTGCTGTTTCCTGCCCACTGACACCAGCTCAGCAATCTGAGGGTGAATTACTCCAAGTTTAAATGAGGACAGAAGAATCACAACTGCAAACGATGAGAACTTTGAATGCAGGAAGGCAAGGGGAGCTACCGTCATGTTGCTGGTAACGTAGCAATTTGGGGGGAATCTCTGTTTAAAATTTGTGGCGCATTTGGAGTTCAGTGCTGGCTGGGATGGCAAATGATCTTGAAAGGCAAATGTGGGAGCTTCTTCTGTAATAAGAAAAACAGTTGATAACTGCTAAAGCACCATCTTCATGCACATACACCTTTTTCTGTTGTAAAGTGATTGTAAAACATGAAGGTAAGGGCTTCAGGGGACTGACTGGATGAGGGTCTGCTAGCTAGCTGTGGAAATATTCAGTGCACTCAGCCTTATTGATAGCTGCCAGCTAAGAAAAAGACTGCCAGCAATTCCTGCACTTATTTCCATTTTCATTGGCTTTTTTGAGAGGGAGACTTGAACGTTAGGAGCACCCTGCCCTGACAAAGCCAGGCAGCACGGTCACTCACTCCTTTTCACGCAGTGATCAGCCTTTACCTTGAAGTCACAGAGATTGCCCTGGTGGCTCCAGCTGACAGAACACTGCAGGCTCTTGCCACTCAGATGGTTGGAAAGCTCTCTGGGCTGAAGGTACTTATGGCTGATTTTTACCTCCTTTTTTTCTTTTGCCAAAATTTCCCTTTAGCTCAAATAACCCTTTTCCATCTGGCATTTACTCTTGTGATATAGCAAGTCTTTCTCAAGCTTCCCTTTGCTGAGCTAAAATAGGTTCAGCTATTTTTAGTCACATCATGCTCCTCTCTCCCCTGACCACAACTGAGCCTTTCTCTTACCTGTTGCAGGAAAAAAAATAATTTAAAAAAAATCCTTTTTCTGGACCATAAATGACCAAATGTTTTGTACTGTTTCTACTGTCTTTATTCCACTGAGTCACATCCTCTCTTGTGTTGTTTAGACACATTCTCTTCGTAACCGTTGTCAGTCTCTTCCCCTGCCTGGCCCTTCACTCATAATTTATTTTCAGTCTTCTTTTCTGTCTATAATCCTCTCCTCCCTGTGCTATCCATTTGCCTTCTGATGTACGGAAAGGACTTAATAGTAACATATATTACAGGGAAGGAGAAGCCCTGAATTAGAGGTGAAGGGAAAGTCTGCATTCACAGAATCACAGAATGATATGGGGTTGGAAGGGACCTCTGGAGATCATTTAATCCAACCCCCTGCCAAAGCAAGTCCTCCTAGAGCAGGTTGCACAGGAACTTGTTCAGGTGGGTTTTGAACGTCTCCAGAGAGGGAGACTCCACCACCTCTCTGGGCAGCCTGTTCCAGTGCTCTGCCACCCTCCAAGTGAAGAAGTTCTTCCTCACATTTAGATAGAACTTCTTATGTACAAGTTTGTGCCCATTTCCTCTTATCCTGTCACTGGGCACCACTGAAAAAAGGCTGGCCCCTTCTTCTTGACACTCACTCTTTAAGTATTTATAGGTGTTGACCAGATCCCCCTCAGTCTTTTCTCCGGAATTCCATACCAGTGATGAATAACAGAACCCAGGTTGTCTATATCTTTCACCCAGCTGCACTGACAAATAAGAGAAGAACAGGTTTTGAAACACAGAAAAATTGAGATATCGACAGGTGATGGGTATTTTCCAAAGTGCTGTATTTCCTTCATGAGGTTCTGGGGATCAGGCCTAACACACTCCAGGTACAGTGTGAGCCCTAATGCTGTTAGGAAGACTCTGAAAACTGAATTATCCCAGGGTTTGAAACCAAAGCCATCATCCATGTGTGAAGTGAGGTCCTTGGGATGGGGCTGTAGTGGACCACAGCACCTACTCTTGCCAGCCCAGCTAAGCATAGAAATTACTCACAAATGTTGTTCTCAGTAACCTCCCAGGGAAAAAACAGCAGCACTAGCATGGAGTAGAGTGGTGCACTGTTCTTATAACAACTTGTTGGTGTCTCTGGCTGCCTGGTGTGGGTTGTGCCCTGCAGGCACAGCCAGCAGCCCACTGGAGCAGAGGCATTTCAGAAAGCCAATGGATCTTTCTCGCTGATGCAGAGACGTATTTTAAAACCCTTCATTGAATATTAGTTGTCATTTTCTAAAATGACTGAAACTGCTTGCCCTTTCTTTTTCTTTTTTCGGTACTCCACTTGCAGGGCTGCACAGTGTCCTGATTTCCGTAATGTCCCTGCTGAAAATCAGATCCCATTCAAGCCTCAAGACAAGTGACAATCCCACAGCCAGTCATGACTTGCTGGTTCTAGTACAAAGAGGGGAGATGATTTGTTTGACAGGACAGAAAGAACCTGAAGACAAAGCTGAAGACACAGCTAAAGACGAAGTCTGTTTAATTTAGAGACCTGATCCATGAGAAGCAGTTGACCAATTAAGTTGTCAGTGTCAGTCCTCTCTACGCCAAATATCTGTTATTCTCCAAAGGTGTCATGGACTGACTGCTATGCCTGGGTTTGTGCACACCAATGTTTAGGACAAGTTCGAGGAACCTCTGTAAAGAAGGTGCTGGTTTTTGTACGAAGGGCTGAGGAATCTGGGGAAAAAAGGTACTATTTATTTGCAGTGTCACTCAAATAGAGTAATACAGAAGTATCTCTTTTTGCCAAAAAAAAAAGCCTCAAACTCTGTTTTTGTCAACAAGATGTGTGGAAGATGAGGAAGAAAGCATCTGGCCTCAGCTACGCTTCTTACGAGGGCATTCTCCTTGTTCTGGGGGAACCAATGGATGTCCAACCCCAGAGACCTTCATCTCCCCTTCATCTGAAGGATGATGGAACTAATGGGATGTCCTCCCACCCTGTATGCCAGGAAAAGCCTCTCTGTGGCTCTGGGGCTCCTCTACAGCTGATCTTAATGCTGCCCGAAAAGATGTTCAGTAAAGGGTCAAGTGCAGTACCAAGAACAATTTTTAATATTAAATATATATCATTTGGACTCTAGTTCTTTCAGGTTTTCCAGTTATACTGTATGAAGGCTGAGAACAACCTTGAAAGAGGCAAAAGTTGAGCGCTATGCTAAAAACGATTCTCATCAAAGCCATTACTGGAGGACAAGAGGATTGTTTATGGTTTTTCAAATAACAGAGTACTTGTCACAGCTGCAGTTGTGGGCTTTTTTAATCTAATTGCTGACTTGAAATGCAAATGACTGTAAAATTTCATAGACACATTTTAAAAATGCAAATTGCATGTGATGACAAAGTAATTTTCACGTACTATTTTTCATTGCTTATGAGTAGCATTTTTCGTTTGTCTGTGAATATTTTTTGAAAAACTTCCCAGGCAGTTAAAATGCCTAGCTTAAACTATGGAAAAACATCCTCATATTGACAAATACTAATGTTTGTGATATTAGGGACATAGTTTGAACATATTGAAGAACAAATACACTGCAGATAAGCATGGTCTCTGCAACCTTAATTCCCATTGCTGTATATGAATTAATGCAGTAAGTGGCAGGTCCTTAGCTGCATGATTTTTTTCTGCAGCATCAATATGCCAGAATGGGTTAAACTTTTAACAATTGTCTGGCTAAAAAGTCTAAATATTTAAAGCTGGTGGGGATGCTTGGATGCTTAAAAACTTCAGTAGTAAGTCTGAAAATATGAGGTTGCTTTCAGGAGCTAGGAAAGGCTCTGTGATGGTGGGGTCAGGAATGGATGTGCAGTTTGGACTAGGCAGCTACTCCATGGTTGCCTGCAGCTGTTGGATTGGATACAGTGACGTTGGTGGTCCCTCCCTTTCTATTTTTAAAGATCTCAGCCTTTAATGTTTGCACTAGAGTGTAGCTGTGTACTCGTTAAAAAAGTGGGATGAATCCCAGTTGTTGGAACAAATTGCTCTCACTGAGAACAAAACCAATCATTTATTAACATAACATGCCAGTAGGAGTCTTGCCAAAGTTGACTTAGGCCTCTAGGCGATAATGTTGTGCAAATAGCATTAGATTGCAACTAAAAGCCTGAAACTGAGGGACAGGAGCATTGCAGAGCAGATGTGTAGCAAGCAGAAAACTAAAAGAAGAAGGAGAGATAAGAAAGATCTGTAACAACATAGGAAGTTTGCAGCTTCTCTGCAAAAATACTCTGAAAAACAAGCTGGCACATCAGAGGCACAATTTTTGATGTGCACATCCAGTGTACACAAGAGGGACTAACTCATTTTCAGAGATAGCTGCTCTGCAATTTCTCTAAAAATCAGATTATTGGAGTTTCTATTGGGTTGGGATATCCAATAACAGGCCTCCAAAACTGCTTACTATCTTAGCTGAGATCATAAAAGAATAGTGAGAAATCATTTGCACACAAATCAAACTACAGTCCTTGTTATTGACAACTTAACGTAGACGTTTGCAGCCTCAAAATTTCTGTTCTGATGGACAGGAGATGACTTTCAGAGTTATTTTTTCAGGTTTTATTCAGTGGGTTTTTCAATACACAGCAGTGCTTAGTCAGTCTATCTAGGACTTTTTAAAGATATTTTTAGGAGGCTTAAAGAAGGATTTCGCTTCTGATTCCTGAAATCTGATATCTGATATAGACACACACATACAGGCAGGAACACTCAAAGGGAGTTCCTGAGAAATACCTGCACTGAGCTGCCTGTGATTTTTCACCGAGGCAGTGTGAGCTCTGAAAATGAAAGGGGAAAACCCATGACTCCACAGCCCTTTGCAGAATCTAACAAATCCTTCTAAGAGGCAGAGCTTATGAGCTTGGCATGGCTTCCTTGTGGCACTGAAAGGGAGACCCAAACAAGTCTCTCTAGCTCCATACAGCTGTGCTGTGCCAGCACACAGCTTGAGTCACGACTGGTTCATGCATACCTACACCATGCTCTGTTGCATCGTGTAAACATGCCCTTCCTGTCCCTTCTGTTACTCTCTGAATGGTGCAAATGTAGAGTATAATCAGTTGCATAAAGGCAGAGGTATAAATAATAACAACTGATTAGGAGAACATTGCAATTAATCACAAGAATGCAGGCTTGATGAACTCTGTTGTCATTTTTAATGAACCATACATTATAATTAGAGATACCCAAGGGGAACTCTAAGCGCTTGCCAGTGCAGAGATGTCAAGTACAAGAGTATTGCATCAAGAGCTTGTTCTTATGCCATTTGTTAGTCTGTTTAAGTTTTCTTCATGAACTGTGAGCTGTGTCTCAGTGATGGCTAGAAGACTCAGTGTGGAAGAAAAGAAAGTGAAAAAAAGGCAGGAAGAAAAATGGGTCCAGACTAATCCTTTATATTTCTGTAGGAATTTGTCTGGTTCCATAGGGTCTGTAAGAACTGTAAAAGTAATGCAGAAGAAGTCCCTCTGTTGCACCCAAACTACAAACTCATCGAAAAGGTGAGGCACCAGAGCAAACATTAGCAACATATTTCCCTTTTATATTACTAAACTAATGCTGACATATCTGCTGTTACAGTCTGGGATATCAGAGTAAACAATTTCATACACCCAACTCTGAAGAAAACCAGTATCTGTAGAACTCAGCTGTGTGTGATAGAGTCTGATGCACACAACCTAAGATATTACTTATGGACAACTTTGATGATTCTTTGTGTGATTTCTTATGTGTTCCATATGCAAAGTTAATTGGTTTTTCCAGAGATGTTTCCTGGTTTTACCAACTTGATAACCCATGCATTCTGTGGACCGTGCATCAGTCTGTACTTTGTCAGACAGCCTGTTTTTCTGTGGATCATTTTCCCAGATAATCCCGTTTGTGGAACATCCACCAAATTATGTTTTACTTTAGGGCTGGATTAATAATATTCTAAGACACAGAAACTTCATGGTGTGTTTCCAGGTGCAGTTCAGGACAGATTTAATATATCCACACATGCATCCTTCCTTTAGAGTTCTGAAATTTCTCAGGGTCACTAGAAATTAGGCTAACAGAGCAAAAGGAAAACAGTACGTATGCTATTATGCTACATTGCTGTTCTATATAGGTACATACTTTCTAGATACACAGTATTAAAATATATTTGTACATGTATTATTTCACAAATGTGTATATATATCATTTTACTAGAATCTACCTAATTAGGACAAAGTTATCAAACTTGTTTACCTACATTCATTTGTTTTCAAGGTACTAAACTTGGATGGCTTTTCTAGCAGACTTTAAATCCTATTTAAAAGACATCCTGACATTTTGAAGAGTCAGAGAGTAAAGCCACATCAGGAGTTCCCATGAGATAGCTGGTGGTTTGATTTGTTTAGTCAGACAATATCTTTAAGTCTGTATATGTATACACATACACTAGTGTTCAGAGAAAGCAGAAGATTGCTGAGAGCCTGAAGTGAGAGCCTGAGAGCATAGTTAGATGCTTTTTTCCCCCATGGAGATTACAAGTTTTATGAAATGTGACACAAACTAGTGTGAGCTAGGAGGGAAATTCAAGAAGGCTGGAGAATAGAAAAACACCACTTTCAAGAGCCTTTCCTGAATATTTATCTTGTTTGGGATATATCTGAGATCATCCTTGGGGTCAAAGACTCCTGTGCATCTAATTCAAGAAGTTAAGCATGGTTAAGTGCTTTTTCCCTCAGAGGTTCCCTTTCTTCAGTTATGCATCTGAGAAGAGCCATCAGGCATCATCCAGAGACATTTTTTGCAAGAAGAAGCAAGGAATAGGAACAACACAGTAGTGAGCTTTTGTTTGTGACTGAAAGAAAAATAAAGATCATAGGTGTACACAGCACTACTTAAGAAGCTTGATACAAAAACAAACTCCTATTAATATTCCTTCCTGAATTTTAAGTTCTTTAGGCACATTCATCTTCAATTTGATGGACAGCCTGAACTGCTTGAATTAAAGCAAGAGGGTCACAAATATCATGCCTTAGCCTGCTGGCATCCAGATGTACTCTGACCTGTAATTAGATAGAAATAAAATCTAAAGCAGGAAAAAGAAGAAGATGGGATGTGCCAGGATGAGAAAGGTCATATAAGTAGTCCTCTTGGTCACAGACAGTCATCACGCCTATCCACACAGTGCCAGGAGATACTGCCTGGCTGTATTGGAGAATGATTTTGGAGCGGGCTTCCAACCCAAGTATAAGTTGCACTAATGAAACAAAACCAGCAGCAGGGTGAGAGAATGCATGATGTAAAATGTTTTTTTTTTTTTTTCGAGGCAGATGTTGCTTAAAATGGTGAGCACTGCTCCACATTTGGATAAACTGTGGGCTCTTAAATGCCTACTTTTAAATCAAGGGGAAGATGAAGAAGACATTTGATACCATTGAGGCAAAATAGCATTTTATTTGCCATTTCCAGTTAATGAAATTTTACAAAGGCATTGCACAGAATTTTTCTTCTCTGTATGGCTCTTTCCCTTTCACACATATGCTTGTCTTACATAACTTAATAACTTGAAAAACCTCCTAACATGTAGAGGACCCCAGCAATACCATGGGAATAGTATGAATCAGCTCCCACCCAATAGAAGGGACTGTCTGTTGTTGTTTTCTGTCCCCAAAGTGCTCTTCATCTGTAGTGACTCTGGAGAGGACACATGCAAAGTTATATGAACTCTTAGGACCAAGAGACAAATGACCATATGGCTACATTGTGTAACTAGATATTAAAATTGCAGGTTCAGAAAATCACTAGCTTCCACAGCTCTTCACAGTTTGAGTGTGTGACAACGTTAGGAAGCAATGTCCAAAGACCTCACTGAGAAAATGCTGTCTCCATGTCATCACAGCACCACTGACTTCATTGGACTCACTATGGATTCACACCCCTATAACTCAGAGAAAAATTACATCTAGTGAGACAAGAATATAGTAGTAAAAGATAAAAACGGCAAACAAAAAACAGATGACAAATCACAGAGGAGAACAAAAGGTTCATCACTGATGTAAGAAAAACAGCTGTTGTCCAGGTTATCCTGAAAGTACAGATGGTCTGAGCTTCCTCTTCATCTGGATTAAACGAATTAGAGAAAAAGAATGAATCCACTGCAAAAATAGCAGTGCAAATTCCTTGTCTGCTTTTCCAACATTTTAAAAATTGCCCAACTGTGTTATGTTTTTGTTACACTGCTACAAAAGAAAGCAACAATTCTGGTTTGGGATCAGAGCAGTCATATTGGGCATTTAATATCCTTATTCCAAGTCCTCCTTAGTCCTGGACACTGGATAGAGCTGAGGTTGGGCCACTCATGAAACAAGTATCAATCCAGAACATTTGTGCTTTCAGTCATTTGTCCTTCTGGAATAAGTAGGTTTGTTCCACAGCTAAACCAGAGCCCAAATGAAAGGCTGCATGAGAATTCCCTAATGAGGGTATTCTGCTCTCTACGGAGTGGGGCAGTGATTTACTTCAATTTATCCTTGCTCTCTTAGGGTACCAATGGTCACCATTCTTTATTTTCTTGCTATTGCTTTTACTGACAGGAGGGAAGGTGATTTATTTATTTTTTTTGTCTTGCCCTTTAGCAATCTTGGAGAATGGATACTTGACTGCCACTGTTCACCCAAGATTTGAAAAACACAATGTGCCCCTCTCGGTTTCAGTTCACATGTGAACTCTCACCACAGACTGCCAGATTTTTTTTCTAGAAATCTGTTTTGAGAAAGCAAACCTTGTCCTGAGTGATACCTGCAGTACATGGCAGGCCCAAACAAAAGTGAATCAAGTCCCAAAAGGTGTATGTTTAAAATGTAGATGTTTTGTGACCCTATAGCATCATGAGGAAGAGACAAGGATCTCCAGGAGGGACTGTCTCATTATCTGAGACAGAGGGGTAAGGATCACTTCTTTGTCTTCATCAACTCACAGAGGATCTTAGGTAAATAGCTTAGAGCAGATCACTGACTTCTAGCTGGAGAGGAAACCACCTCACCTACCTCACATTGTCCCAGTATTTGGCACACAGAGGGAAACTGTCCAGAAAACAGCCGAGCTGTGCCTTATCTACAGGTACAAGAAACTTCCTATAGATATATTTCCAACAATCCCTTAAAAAATGGATTTTCAATTGTTTCACAGAATTAGCAAATAATATACTGCCTCCAAGATCAAGACAGAGACTGAGGGTGTGCTTGGGTGATCCTGAGTTAACAGAGTTAGCAGAAGATGCCCAAGATCTCCTGGGAACTGAAGACTTTTTATAGTCACAGTACTTGCCAAGATGATTTCTACTCTGATACTTCCTGCTTTCCTTCGAGAAGAGGAGCAAAAAAGGCAGGGTTCAACCAGTATTTTTTGGATTCTATTTAGGTGCTCACACTGTTTTGCTAGGCACAGTACCTAATCTGCAGCGGTAGACTTCTTCTCAAAGAAAAAATTACAGTACTTTTTTGATTCTTCTCCTCTTATTTGCCTTCTGGACATGCCATACCTACTGTGTTTGCTTCATAGGAGGAAGAAAATAGAGTTTCTTCAGACGCAGAAACCTATTTATATCTCTGAAGGTCACTTCAGGAACCCACTGATTAAAGATGATCTATCAGTTTCATAAACACACTCTAGTCCCATCTGTATCTATAGCTTATCTGTGCCTTCAGTGATAGATGGAAATTCAGTAATTATTTATCTAATAAGTTGTGAGGCCATAAAGGCTAGAATACATCTTATTGCAGAGGAGACAGAAGATTTTATTGAATAAAAACAAGTGCAAGATTTGACTGTGTGCAATATTAAAAACGTAAAGAAGCCATCTGTCTTTTCTTCATGGAGAACAATTTTGTACACTATACAGTCATTAATAATGCATACTGGAACAGTTTGCTATGTTTGTTTGAAGTGAAGCTAGCACTATGCCTAATGGAACACCAATTAGGGTTCCTAGAAATCAAAATGCTGTGGAAATAGATGAGTTACGCAGCCGCCAAAAAACAAAATATCCCAAAACCAAACAAAATCCAAACCCAAAACATTAGCACATTTATGCATTGCTGATATAGAACAATACAAACAGCAGAAGGTGATAGCAACATATTTTGAGAAAATCTTCCATGTTCTTTCTCTACATATGCAGGTTTTAACATAGGTACACATACGTCATTCATGTATAACCTATACAAACCAGTAAATCGAGTATATAATTCACTTGAGGAAGCTGATGGAACAATGTCCCATTATACCTATACACATAGCCTTGTATACATAGACACAAAAACTGTGTATATAGACTTTGTAGAGGTTAAATTTAAATGTATGAAAGACTGAGCAATAAACATCCAGTTAAAGCAAAATCTATAAGCTATTTAAAGGGCATTAATGTGCCCAACTCTTACAGTAAAAATAGATGCCATTATGCAGCTCGATGTATACTACCTCTCGTTAACTTCAGCACTGGCTTACATGGAACTCATGCAGCTAAAATAACACTGTTAGCATTGCCAAAAAAAGCACTTATGAGCAGGGAAAACTCAGAATTTGCTTGTGTAATTTGAATGTAACACCTCTGCTCTACTGCGTATGCCTTATGAGAGAGTTTTTACATGTTCAGACACTATTCCAGATGACTCTGGCAATATTTAGTATACATATAATCTGTAATCAAAGACTGATTTGCACTTGCTTCTGACATTTCTTAACTTTGAGAGCATTAATTTTGCCAACAACATTTTTTTTTTTTTTAAATTAGTTTTACCTACAGTCTTCATAGCTTTCTGAAAAAGAGATATGCAAGGTTTCTTTAGGTAGCATTCTATTGACACAGACTTGGGCAATCCACAGGGTTAACACTTTTAGTTGTCTCGCCAGGTCCTGACAGCAGCAAGTGTAGCAGATCCCCACCTGCAGCCTCCACCAGACCCAGTACAGCATGCACTCTGTTTTTGCATTTCACAGCATTTCATCTCCACTTTCTCTTCTGCATTCCTACAGCACCCACAGTCCATTCAGCAACCACTGAATCGGTCTCTGTTTCTGAGTTCCCCATCCCCCTTGCAAATTCCTTGCCCTAAGATACCCCATCTTCTGCTGTGGGCTGTTGGTCTTCTCTACCACAGACGTTCCTCCTAGCTCTGGGGATAATCCCAGGCTTCAAACCTCAACTTCCTCATCAGTCTTAATAACCCTGACTGAGTTTAATTGAGTTTATATATGCACCTAGAGGGCTCTAAGGCTTGTACTTTCTGAAGGAGAAGGGGTCACAAAAACAGGGGGTATAATATTTTCTCAGAAATCAAACTCAAAAATAATGTGATAAACTCATGAAGTTGGCAGCATTGAATGTTATACATTGCTGAATGCCTGTGAAAGTTACTAATATTCAGTAAAATACTGAGTATTACGATACTACTCAGTAAAACAGACCACACTGAAGAATTTTGTGAGCTGGCAAATACACTTCCCCTTCATCAGAAGAAATAACTTGCATTGCATACAGGACTACAAGACCTTCATTCACACTCACACCCTTGGCCTGAGTTTTAGAGACTGTCTAACCAGTCACCTGAGAAAAAGAAGAAAGGAAATGCTTTAGAAAGAAGAGCTACAGTAAGTCTAGAGAACTCAGTATGATGTAAGAAAAGGCTTACATTTGATTCCTTGTTTCTAGTGGAGTTTACAAAGCCTTAGAGTAATATGTTGTGCCTCTGGCAGTTATATGTCCAGGTGATACAAATCTGAGCTCTTGTTCCTTTGAAGCATGTGAAGCCTTAGAAAAATGGTGCTACACCTCCTTGTTTTGTTGCTTGTTTCTCCACTCTGAGGAATAAATGAGTTTCCAGTTTAAGGTGTGATAAGGTTGAATAAAGAGAAAATTAGGAGAACAATAACAGGAAATAACATTGTGTCATTTCAAAAGGATCTGTGGATGAAACAGGACAAGGTTCTTGAAATTCCCTTGTTTCTTTCTTTAATAAAGTCTGTTCTGGTGCCCTGCTGGCGTACAACTGTTGAAGTACTACTCTGTCATTGCTGGTGGTTGAGAGAGACTCACAGGAGAACAGGAATTTGAATTTGGAGAAGACAAAGAACTGAACAAATGAGGCTGACACCGGCAAGGGCTCAGAAAAAAGCTGAGCTATAGGATCACAACTCTTGGTGCTAACAGATGAGCCAGGAAGAGATAGGTCTCGCTTCCTTTGCTTGCCTCAAAAACTTGGAAAAGTGGAAGAAATTAGGTCTTTCAGATGTAAGGAGATACAGATTTTTAATTTCAAGGCAAGTTCATAACCTGAACACAGGTTATGTGTTCAGGATTAATCTAGTTACAGTTGACCTCCATGAGTGAGAAAATAGTCCTAAGGCTGAATAGAAAGAGGTGGCAAAGGAGATTATGTCTATCCTTTTGAGATGGTATCCGTCCTTGGTTTTTTTAGTCTTTCTTTAACCTGTGACAGTTGGATGTCAGCTCTTTTTCTTACATACTCCTTCAGATGGTTCCGGGAAAAACATAATCTCCCCCTTAACCTGGAGAAATAAACATTTACTGGCATATATGCCTTTCCAGTGATTTTTTCTACAGAGTATTTCTTGGGAATGATACAACACTAATTTTCACTCCTTACCAATGTGGCTATGCCCCACTGTCCCCCACTATAACTTATTTGAAAGTAACCAGCTACTCTGCATTTCTAATTGCCAACACTATCAGATCAAGAGTAGTGTGGAGGTCATGTTAAATCTGAGCAAATATACTGGGGGCTACCACCTCCTGCTAGCACTCTCTGGCCCAAGGAGGAGCCATCCCATCATAGCGTGGTTACGGCTGTTTAGAGAACCTGAGAAGAAAGACAACCTGGGCTCCTGAGTGTGTCACTCTGGCTGTGATGTACAATGGCTTAGGAATAATTTTTGGTTTGGAAAGCCCAAAATGCTTTCTGTTAGTATGAAACACAGCTAATCTTTTACAGCTTGTGATGTACCTTACTTGGTGACACCATATCAGGATTACTGTACAAGACAGGTTTCCAATGAACAGGAATCCAATGATATCCAATGATAGGTTCTGCCCAGAAATGGATGATCAATCTAAACTATCAGACTTAGTCCTCAGTAGAAAGCATCTGGTGATCCTGGGACCAACAGCAATGTAATGTGGTTTCATCTGAAACCTGATTAATAAGTTTGATGTCCCTATGTGCTGGAGGCTTGCACTTAACAATGACGGGGAGAGGCAGCTACAAGTGAAGTGAAGCAAAGCATGTCTGACCCTGAAGGGCACTATTAAGTATTTTGGTTTGCTTCCATGAACATCAGAATGACAGGATGAAATATTTTAATTAACCTAGCTTTCGGCTTTGCAAGCTTAGTCCAAACTTTTTCTCTCATTTAGAAGAAAGCTTGCTCTCTACCCTTACTCTTCCACCAGCTGTCTCTCCCCTGGCCTTTCCCAGGCTGAAATAAGTTTAGCAAAGGTAGAAAAATCTACCTTGGCAGACAACTTGCACTGCTAAAAATAATCTCCGCTATGCACTGAACAGGTGGGGCAAAGGCTATTCAGAATGTGTACTTATTGATTGTATCATTCACATGCCAGAAGTAATTGCTCCCTCTGAGCATGTTTATAGATCTATACTAACTCCTGGTTTCCTCACAGCATGCCAGGACTGAACAAAATCTTTCATGAATCTGTGTGGTTTCTGGAGCACATGGACAGCCACAAAAGTTTCTGCGCTACCATTGTTACCATGAAGCTTCAGAAGTAACTGAGCAAGGACCCTGTGCCCTGTGGAAGTGCCTCTCTAAGGACTTACAGGACCACTGACATGCTAAGAATGACAGCTTGCACTGCAGAGCTCCCTTAAAATAAGCTTTCACCCCCTGTGCTTTTTCTTCAGGGAAATGGGATCCTAACTTCTCACTCAGTTGTGCTCCAGCTTCAACCATGGTTTCCTGCTGTGAGATTTATAAACATTTGGAAATATGGAAACAGATGATTTTTGTTGGGTTGGTGGTGGNACCTGCAGAGAGTTTATCATGAAATGAACTTTATTCTTATCCTGGGTGACTTCTGTGAAAGGTGAAAGGTCTCCTGATCTCTCCATTCCCCACATTGGACTGAAGCACGCTTTTCTGACATTTCTCACTGTGGCTGGCAAGATCAGTACTTAAGCTGTTCCAACTCACTAGTAGCTTTGTAGTATGCAAAGAGCCAGCCACTCTCATAAGTACAATGTGAAGTGCCATTCCTCAGTGCTTTTGTCTCTACAACTTCCTCCATTCCTTCTCTGCCCTCTCCACAAGCTTGAGCCCCACAAGCTTGCTACTAGAAGAAATATGTAGCAATTAGCCTCAAAGGCCAGCTCACTCTGTCTGTGTTTGTAGAGGTAGATAAAAGCTGGACAAAACCGACTCCTAGTGCCATAACCAAATGGGACTTTTATAGTCCCCTTACAGAAAACTTACTTTGAAGACAACTAATTTGAGCAGGTCAAAGCAGGGTTAGGGAATGAACTAATACTTTAAAAAAGCCTCAGAAAAAATTAATTTCATTTAATCTCTCCTCCCTGTACACAAGTTCATGTATCCATGACCAAAAGAGTTATGTGGCTTTTTGGCATTAAGTTTTCCTACCCTTACTCTCCTCCTTTGGCAAAACACCTAGCTATCCTGGGTAATGCAAGACACTTATCCCTTCTCCCGTACCATGCCTAAAGCCAAAGTAGCAATGACTCCTGTGAACCAACTGAAAACATGTCCCTTAGCATGTTTGTTTTAACTCACTGAATCAGCCTTTCTCAATGGGGCAAAGTACCTGACAAGTTGATGTGACAGGTGGCAATTAGACAACACTAGGACAGCTGCCAAAAATGCTGCCTGCCACTGTGTGACCACTGAGGATACACATTGTTTAACCAGTAATCACAAAGCAGGAGCATCCAGAACATTTAATATCTTCATAGGTATCTCCTTCCTGCCAGAAATGCTTATATATTATGATCTAACTTCAAGTCTCAACTGAGCTCCTGGGAAAGGTTTTGCTGTATCTTATAAAATAGGATTGAGAATAAAGAATTTACTTGTCAGATGCTTGTAATTGTTTTTGAAACACAAAACAATAATTGTTGAATTCATAGCTGCTATGGCTGCCTGGGAGCACTGACCAGTGGGGAACCACGAGAGGTAAGGACATGACAGGTGACACTTTGGTTCAGTTGCAGCTGGTGCACTCTCTGCCTTTGCTTTTAACAGACTGTCTGAAGGAAAGCCAAAAAGCCAGGAAGGTACAAAATAAAAAAGAAGAGGCAGCAACAGAGCCAGGTTTAGGGGAAGGTAACCCAAACAATTATTGATCATCAAATCTGTTGGGAGACTAGTTAACTTTCAAGCAGCTCTAATCTTTGAGCATGGGAGAAGGACAGAGCGGTTCTCTGAGGTCCCGTAAGTGTAGTATAAATGTAAGTGAAGGCGCCAAAGTATTAATTGAGAAACTAGGGGGGAGAGACTTAGAGGGATTTCCACCATTGATTTTTCCAGAGCCAAAGAGAGCCGGACACTTGTCCAAAAAGAAAGACTTGCTGACCTCAAGCGCAGCAAACCTTTCACCTACCAGAAGCCCAGTGATAAAGAATTCCTCCCTCAAGAAGTACAGCCTTGATGTGCTGAATTAGTATCAAAATACTTATTAAACACCTTTCAGTAGGGGAGGGGCGTTTGCCTAAATGTTGTATGAAGGAACGGATCAGCTGAATTATTGCCAAACATTGAGGAAAAAAGGAAGGGCCAAATGATCTCATGCTTCCATCTCTTAGCTTAAATTATCTTACTCTGTTTTCCTGTTTTGGCATGCTAAGTGTGATAGGGATGAACGTAGCTGTATTGACAGAAGGTTTAAAGGGACAGACAGGTGGAGAAAAGGACCAAAAATGTAGAAAGACACTGAAGTATATAGTAGCTCAGGTAAAGATGTCATCACTGAAGGTACTCAGATATCTCCCAGTTTCAGTGACAGTGTAACTACAATCCAGAGCAGCTTCTAATATGTCAAGGGTGTTTATATGAAGTACATGGTCTGGAGACAAACCAGTGAGTGTGTATGTATGTGTGCCAAGTACATAACTGCACTTTGAAGCCACTTTGTAAGCACGTAAAGCAGTGGGGCACAGTATATATTTAAGGCAAAAGACACTGGGCTGGGAGACATGGGAACCTAGCAGCAGCCCACTTAGTTTGTAAAGGTAATTGCTTGGCCAGCCATCTGCCAATGTTGTGCTTTCTGCTCATTGACTTGTCCAAACTGGTGCTGTGTAAGTGAACTGAGGGAACTTAGGCAGATGCCAAAGGAGAGGACAAAGTTTTGGCCTCCACTGAATTGGAGTACAGAATGGATGCCCAAGTACAGCAGCATGTGCTATCCTGAGGAGCAAACAGCATGAGGACTGGAACTGGTTTGCTCACAAGCATCAACAAAGACCCTATCAACAGAGACACAGCATAAAAACAGAAAGATTAGGAACCATCATGGCTCAAACCAAAGTTCCAACAAGTCTAGGATGTTTACTCCCCATGTAGTCAAGAGCAGAAGAACAGGGCATGCAGATGGGTATCTCCCTAGAAGAGTCTCCCAGCTTTGACAACCTGAAAAGTGGGAGCACCCTGAGCAAGTAATGGTGCCTGTGTATGCAACAGACCTTAAGAACTTTTCTGTCACTAAATTTTCCAGCTTTTCCAGTCTTCCCAGTATTTATTTTTCCAGTATAGTTATGCTTAACCGGCTTGCAGCACAATTGAAATACCATGGTGGTACAGTCTTTGTGACTATTTCAGGCGGTGTTAAAGCTATTACCACATTTGAAGTGGTTGAACTTTGAGGATCAGAACATTCTGAAGCACTGCATGTTTGGATTTATTTATAACTCGTGCAACTTGGTACTATGATAAATGTGTGACTGCAGGAAAGAGCTGAGGTAGGCAGAGGTATTTTCTATATCTGTTTTCCAAAGAAACTCTTGTATATCTCTTTGTACATGATTAATTGTGGTTGCCTGAATTCTTACAAAAGACCTATAGCTGAAGAACTCTGAGGTTATTATGTCTGTTTAATTCTACCTCAGAATCCTACACTTCCATAGAAATTACCACACAACTTATCTGAAGCTCCAAAAGTCTAGATTTCTTGTGTGTGTCTAGATTTCTCTGGTGTCTATAAATTTGAAACTTTAATAAAATTAAATGTGTTTGAGAAGCTCAGGAAAACAGAGAAACAGGAGTAAATAAAACATGGTATTTATGGTTTTACAGAACACAGAAGCAGTCTATTTTATAGTGCAGCTAGGAACTTGTTCTGCTTCAGTTGTGCTGAGAACCAGAAGGCTAATTTGGACCAGAAGTCTAATTTGGACCAGAAGGCTAATTTGTGAGTCAAATGTGCCTTTGTTCCGCTGATGAGTGCTGTCTTCCCAAGCCAGTGTGATGACCTGCATTGTCACTGTATTTGCCTAGACTAATTCTAAATCTTTTTCATGAGTCTCCTGCCCACAAGGTAATATGCCATATTTATGGTCACAAAGTAAGCTTGGTGGTTTTCTGATGTCTGTTCCCCTATGGTCTCACTGGTGAGACCAACTTTGCTCGTGTGTCTCAGGGACCTACTTGCACTCTTGTTGATATATATTTGGTATAGTTGTTTCCAGACATTTTCCCCTTCCCCCTGCCTTTTCAGTCTCTGATCAGGAACTCGAAACTCAGTTTGCCTGACTTTGCAGTGATCTGCTCCAAGGTGTCCCCAGACAGGAAGCAGTATCTTGAACATGACAGTCAGGCACAGAGGTTCTGTGGAAGCAGATGATGTGGAAATACACCCAACCCAGCACTAAGTAGCTGCTTTTGCTGATAACTTCCACTCAACACCAGAACAAGACCCTTCCTACAGACAATAGGAAGACCCCTCCCAATGTGTTTTATTCCCTCCCCCTGCCAAGGAAATAGGTTACTGGCTAATGAAATGTGCTTTTAGTTAGTTTTGCCGCACAGTTTTCATCACATGACAGCATTTCAGTCAGCTACAAGAAGGCAGGAATTTACTTACTAATTTACTTACAGACATTAATCTTCTTCATGCCTGTTATCCTGGAGGAAAACTGGAGCACTGTGTTGACAGAACAGCCCCAAGACTCTCTCTGTTTCTCAATAAAACCTGTCAATCAACTCACAGCATAAAAAATTTGAGAAGTGCAATGGTAAACGGAGTCCAGATAGTTCACTTGGGCAAATGCAGGTTTCTGTGGCTAGTCAGTTAAACTCCTCTCTCTTTCTGCGGTGATGAGATAGTTTCTCTTTGTTAAGGGAAGTCCAAACACCACATAGCATCGAGTCTTCTCTTTTGTGGGGTCAGGATGCAGTTTCGATGAAGATGCAGCAGTACAGGTGATAAATGGTAAAATTCTTTATAATCCTACTTGTTTAATTTTCCTGTTCATAATGAATAGTACAACTAAACCCAATATCTGATGCTCTTGAGATAACTTATTTTGTCCATGGATTAAGTAGTTTTGTGACCTACTCCCAGAAAAACTTTCAAAATGTGTTTACTAATCAGCTTTGCTGGAATGTGGCTTGAAGACACATGGTTTAAACTAATATTTTTGGATTATGTGCTAATTTATACAGATGTTTTTTAATTTGAAGGTAAGACTGCATTATGTATGTTCCAAATAGGCTGAACCTACCCTGGTAATATCACAATCAGGAGAGTTCACTGAATTAAACTTGTAGATACTGCTAGATTCTAAATTTAAATTGGGAGAAGTTACTACAAAAATGTAAAACAAACTTTTTGGAATGAAAGCTACTCATGAAACAAGTTTTTTACTTCTAAGAGGACAAGCTAAAAGGTTCAGGGTAAATAGAATATGTGGTCCTTACAAAGTCCAAATGGTCCTTATTATCTCTACATCATTAACATTTACAAAATTTTTGTTTTCATAGGCTATTTACTAAGCACTGTGGGCCCTCATTTTCTGATCAGTAAAGCTGGCTGCATCCAGTGAAATGCCATCATGCTCAAACTTGGGATAAATTCTGTTCAGGTAATGAATAAAATGTATTAGTCTGCTATTGTACTGGTTCCCCAGAGAATGCTCATGGCAAAGCCAGCATCTAATTCACCACTAAACTTATTGCAGTAGCTTTTACTAGATGGAATAAGAACCACAATTAACTCACTGGTTTTAACTTTCAGTTTTGAGGTTTTTGGAAGTCAGACACTGCCCTCCCCAATTTATTAATGTAAGAGATTATTCAACTGGGGATAAAACCATTGTCATCCTGGCTTTTGACATCATCACTCCAATGTCACTGTGCCCCTTGACACAGTCCTACAGTATGTTTCAGCCATCTGCATGTAGACATCAATCGATTTAGGGTAATGGTTGCAACTAGGCAAGGGTGGGATGGGAGAAGGGATGTAGTGTCATGTACATTTTAATTTCTGCTCTTTCTTAAACTGATGTCAGGATCTTTATTTGTCCACAGAGTCCACTTACCAACAAGAGTTTATTTATGAAATTACAGTATTGCAGGGAAAAATGTAGCAATATCTTACATAACCAGGGAACTCTGTAACCTTGTCTGGATAGGATGTGATTGACATGACATCCGAAAGTCTGCTTAACCCATGTAAGTAGTAAAGGCAAGCTAAGTGATCAACCAATCTGCTGTCTTGGTTAGTCTTGCAAGCTAAATTTGTCCACATACTTTTGTCTCAGATATCTTACAGAGACTCCAGTTAAGCTACCAGGAGATGGAAAAGACCTGAGTCAGCATTTTATGTCATTCAACTCTCACCCATTTTAGACAGCTGCAAACAGTATCTAATCCCTCTTATGTGTTGGGCTCACCATTAAAGCCAGAACTAGGCTCAATCTAGCTATCAGTAGCGACAAAAGCAGGGGTGAAGTCATCTCACTGATGTCCAAAGTTCCCTGTCCCATTCAGCAGAACTTCTGGCTCACAGAAAACATTGCAGCAGTTTCTGGGAGCTCCAGTTCCATTGGAAGGGCTGTAGATAGTGAAGGAAGAGATGAATGGGGATCACAGCATCAAATAGGGATGCACCTGTGGTGAAAAAAAAAAACATTTTAGGTGTCCTTGGACCAGTGCAAATTGAAAGCATTTTTTAACACAAGCAGATCCCTGTGTTACTGTATTCTAGATGTCACTATATTGAAAATGCAATATTTCACAACCTTACAAATGTTGTTTCAGAAGGGCAAAGGCGGCTTGTGAATCACCAAACTTTATTTGCAAGCTGATCACAGTTTTCATGTAAATGGCATTCTCTTAGCATTTGTCAGTTTGCTTAAAGCTGAGATAAAATTGTCTTGCCAAGCTTTCTCAGCATGCCGTCTCCCCACTTACCTCACTTGTATGCCTTCTGCTCCCCTTTATCACAGCACCTGATTCACTGTGCAAACTGGATGGGAGATGGCAGAGCCTCAGTCATAAGCTTGCTTGGCTGAAGTGACATTTCTTGTGAATGACTGTAATGCATGTGGCATTTACATGACAACATTTGGAAAAGGCAACAAATTATGTGATGCTGTCAAACAACTTTTTTTTTTTCCTGAGTTAAAGAAGGATAGACAGTTGCCATTCATTATTTGACTATCAAAATACTTCTATTTAGACTTAAATCCTCTACTACCTCTGTATTGAAAAATCATACAATCTACTTAGCCCTACCTGATTAAGTGCTTCTCTGAAGCTGAAGTTGAAAGTGATGTTTTTATCACATCATCCCCCCACTCCTCTGAGATTCAGAGATATGATTTTCCTATTTTCTAGTAGGAAGAGGGAATTAATTATGTTCATCTGCACTAGGAGAAATCCTGAATTCTTGCATGAAGATGTACATTTTAGCAGTGTCCTGGGTTCACTGCAGGTGTGACTTGCTTGAGAGAGTTCAGCGCAGAGCCACAAAGATGATTAAGCATCTCCCATATGAGGAAAGGCTGAGGGAGCTGGGTCTCTTTAGCTTAGAGAAGTGGAGATTGACGGGTGACCTTATTAACATTTATAAATATGTAAAGGGTGAGTGTCTGGAAGATGGAGCCAGGCTCTTCTTAGTGATGGCCAATGATAAGAAAAGGGGCAATGGGTACAAGTTGGAACACAAGAGGTTCCACTTAAATATGAGAAAAAACTTTTTCACAGTGAGGGTAACAGAACACTGGAACAGGCTGCCCACAGAGATTGTGGAGTCTCCTTCTCTGGAGACATTCAAAACCCACCTGGACATGTTCCTGTGTGACCTGATGCAGGTGCTCCTGGCTGGCAGGGGGATTGGACTAGATGATCTTTCAAGGTCCCTTCCAAACCCTGATATTCTGTTATTCTGTGATTCTGTGACTTGGCCTACAATCAACCCTTGTACCTAACTTCTCATCAGCTGTCCATGGAAAGAGAATCCAAACACTTACTCAGGCTGACAAAAACAAATGAAGATGCCTTTCTTCAAATATATGTTGATCTACAGGCCTGGGATCTAGGATCAGTCTGCCTCAGGCCTTATGCATGTGGGGGAAAAACAGCATTCTAGTATCTAACTAAGCTCCAGATCCACTTCTGTAGGCTTAATTCTTTCTCCAGTGATTTAGCCAAGTTTCATAGCAAACATGTCACTATTAGAGCTGGAGTAATTAGAGGGCTTGGAGCTGCTGCTGTAAATAGAATTTTACTTTCATCGTTTTCCCCCATTACACTGGCAGGAGTAATGGTGCAGAAAGTTTTACCAATCATTTCCTATGACAATCTCTAATTCTCAGCTTCCTTAACCACTGCTGTATATAATTTTTTGACATGTAGCTAACTAAGAAATGACATGAGAAACACAGAGACCTATAACTTTAACATGTGCTTAGCAGAACAGAGGAGTTGCTCAATTAGGGCCTTAGCTTCTTGATTACTTTATATAATCTAGAGGGAGTATTGCCCCAACTGTATTTCTATACAGGAATGTGTGCTAGGACCTCTCCCTGTGAAAACGTAGACTGCCAAGTGCAGACTCACCTGAGTTCTTCCTAAATCTTACTACTGCATTAGTTCAACTCCTTAGACTGACATCTGGTGAAAGGATATGTTTTCAGGCATATCAAGTCTTCAGTCTTTTCAACTATGGCATTTAGAAGAGATTAAAATAATATATCTTCTATTGCTAACATGACAGGTACAACTTTTAATCCAGTTCTTTAAACATATCTGACTGATTGGATTATTCCATATTATTAAACTTAAGGATGGGTATATAATCAAACACACTTAATTAGTTTTTGGAAGCCTAAACCTACTGAAACTGAGAAAAAATGCCCTAGCATTTCATTGTCATTGCAAAGAAGCCACGAGCACCTGTAACATTGTTTTAAGGAACTGATTTTGGGAATGCTTCTTTGGAAAAAAAATTCAATGGGCGAGGGAATTGATGAAATATTAGAAGACTGAATAATATTAAAATATAATGGAAGACAATATAATATCTTTAAATATTAACTTTTTTGTAATAAACATAATTCTCTGATGGTACCAATCCATGCATGCATGGAGGAAGTGTAAGGAAGATTTCATAGACATGGCAACTGTGAATAGTGATGTGGTCACTGAGGGTCTTGTCGTCCCCCGCAAAAAATGTTCTTAGTACTGCCAAGTGATTTGACATCTGTATCGCCTAGTATAGTCTTGTATACTAAATATCTACATAAACATTTTCTAGCCCTCCTTGTCGTAATGTTGACGCTGCTCACAGCAGTATATTCTATTCACCCTTACGGCATCTGATGGTGAAATGAGTCGGAAACCTACAGATTTTCTAAAAAAAAAAAGGACATTTACAGCTTTGTCTATTTAACTGTAAGAAAAACTCCAGTTTCTGCTGTCCCAAGTACTTGTGTCAGCATTGCTTACACCAGTCCAGGGAGTATAACAATATGGTCGTATTCTTATTTGGGCTTATGTCAGCATATCTATGTGCTGCCTTAAAACAGTCACACAACCGTCTGGCAGTAATCTGCAATGGTTAGGGAGTCCCGTTACAGAAGAGGACTAAGTCTACCAAGACTGGGAAATACAAGCACAGAAAAAAAGCACCTAATCCTTTTCTCAGACAGTTTGCGCACCCTATGCAGAAAACCAACTAACATAGCAGGTAAATGAAAGAACTGTGCTGCAAAAAACAATGGAGGTATTGATTCCAGTGCATCAGCAGTGTAGATGTTGTCAAGGTCTTCACTGTCTTCACAGAGAAAGACACTATGAAGGAGGGACTGATGGACAGTCTTGATGTAACTTTGCAAAGGTTTACAGATGATTCTGGAAAATGCAGGTGATGTCTGGAAGTTGCAGGAAGTCATTTGGATGGCGAACAGAGCTGAAATGGAAAGGCAAAAATATGAAGATCCTTGAAAGAGATGACAAGTGACCTATTTCTGATAGAAAAGAAAAAAGAGCCAGTGAAAATCTTCCAACACAAGAGTAATATGATCAAAATTAATGACTCATAGAACAGCACTTTGCAGCAGCAGTCTGAATGGATATGCAAAGGGAGGGATTTACCAAAGCAGATGAAAACAATTTTGTACTAAGAAAGATGTAAGACGGTGAAAGCCTGGATGAGAGTCATAGTGTGTACAGGAACTTTTGCAGACGAAATCATCAATATAGAACTATGGCCAGAATGTGAAAAGCTAGAAAATGGAAACATTACAACTGAATGATGAGCTTGCAAGATATTAGGGGGTCATAGAATCACAGAATGGTAGGGGTTGGAAGGCACCTTTAGAGATCATCTATTCCAACCCCCCCTGCCAGAGCATATTCACCTAGAGCAGGGTGGACAGGAAAGCATGCAGGAGGGTATTGACTACCTACAGAGAAGGAGACTGAATAATGCCAGAGAAGGGTCACCACAATGAGGCAGAGAAACACTGTAATGGAGGACAGAAGTGTGGATCCACAGCTTCATTTTAACTCTAATAAAATTAATCTGTTGACTGGAGCAGCCAGATTAATCTGGTGACTGAAGTCCAAGTCTTCAAATAGTGCAGTAACTACATGTGGTCACTTGGCACCTTCTTCAGAGGAAAATGCTGGCTGTACAGTAGTGGATAAAATGTAAAGGCTTTTATTCCAGGTGTTGTGAAACAGACAACGGCAGAAGAAAGATCAGGCTCTGTTAAAATTTATGCATATTCTTTTTACTGTGTTTGTGTCTGGGATAATATCAGGCTTATTCACGAAGAAGCAGGCTGTGACATCTAATTATCTTAATGTGCGGCTAAAGGTAGATTTGTACTTCCCTGTGCAGAAATATTGCAAACAGGCCAACTACAGAAATGAAAGGAAAATGGAAAGCAGGTAACTTCCTCAGATGGAGCTCATACCAGCACTACTGCAGTAGCATAAAGGGAGGGAGATAGAAGAAGGGCAAGTTAGAGCAAGAAGTAATTCATTATAGGGTAGAGTCACTGCAGAGTATCAGTCCCAGCTGGGGTGCCCACCTTGCTTATCCATGGAAATTCTGCTGTGGGGAGCAAGGGCAGCAAACTGCACAGCAAGCGGCCCAGCTGGTGCTTGTCTGGGGGAATGTATCAGTAAGTAGGAAAGGAGAGAGAGCAAAGTGAATGCAATAAACATCAAGGGGAAGAGAACTAGGGGATTTGGGGCATACAGACATCTGAATAGCAGAGTGTCATAATATCCAGAGTACGATCTAAGGAGCAAATTGAAATACATGGCTGAGAAAATCCATCAGCTCATGGAAAGGAGCAAAGAATTGTGACAAAGTCTACTTCTGCAAGACCGTTACTGGTGGTTACTGGGACAATCACTACTGACAGCACAGCGATCTGTTAAAAAAATCCCTCTTCTGGGACAATGGAGGTTGCTAAGAATCTAAGATATTTTGAGGAAGTCTTCTCAATAGTTAAGATAGAGGAGCAAAGCATAAAAGTATTCTTTATTGTCTTTTCTTCCTCCTCCTCATGGAATTGGAAGTCTTGACATACATCATACTCACAAGGTATGTTAGTGGAAGGAACGTCTGCAAATATATGTAATCTTTTTTCTTAAGTTTGACTGTAAATGTCCTGATCCTCCTTTAGTACCTAGACAATGACTTGATCTATTCTGAGACATGAACAACCCACATGCTGCACAAGCTTGTGCACAGGATTGGGCCTTAACTCAGATTACACTCTTACAGGTACCGTTGACTCAAATCCACACTGAGCTGTGGCTAACAGAGACTGTACAGATATGGCTACATTGCCCTGCTTGCTCCTGGAAGGAAGATTGTAGTAGAGTATGGATCTCCTGTTAAATGGCAGTGATGTATCTAAAGAGGTCAGAGTGTTACCAGGACAGCCCCTGACATCAAGAAGGCCTCAGGACATGCAGTTCATCAGCCCTGAGACTTTCCTAACTTGTCTGAACAGGTAAGCCACAGGTGGAGAGGTAAAATTCACATTTAAAGATTACAGATGTAGGTGGGAACAACAACTGCTGCACTCAGACAAATCCAAATTATGAGATTATTTGTTCTGCTATCACCCCAAGGAAGTGAAAATTGCTATTTTATTTCCATTTTACCTTCCTTTTGATAGAATAGCATTTTCAATAAATTGCACCAAACCTCCAAAATCTCTTCTGAGGCATGATGCTGAATTCAGTAACCAGGCTTTTCCTTACTGTCTATCTCTAAGGTATTTCCATAAAGAAACAAGCAAAAGGAGGTAAACCAGCTCAAAGTATTTACCAAACACTGAAAGGAATCAAAGCACTCAAGTTTTAATTTAATCAGATTGTAGACCATAATTTAGAGAAATAATTTATCTTGGTTTTATTTTCTTGATACAGTTGGCAACTAAAACCTGCAATTTAGTGAATGTTAAACAAATTTATTTAAAATATCAATCATACTAAGCCTGAACTTACACACTGAAACCCATCATTAACACAATTACAGTTGTGAAAACTGTAAACATTACCACTTGAAATTAACTTCTTAACAATCAAGAGATGAAATGTAAAACTTAGCTTCCAAATTGTCACTCAGAGCTACCTTTGATTCAAAGTCTTTTGTGGATCCCTTAAATCATATTTCAGTGTTGATTATAAAATATATGTACCCTTATTGAGACAATTCTCTAAGCATTCCTTCCTAATGTGTATATAAACTGATTCAGGTCTAAGCCGTCTTTGATCCCTGTAAGTCCAGTTCTAGGGTACTCTTGCAGATGTAATTTAAAAAATTTGAAGGTCTTTTTAAAACCATGTCGTTTCCAAGATGCAGAAAGCCATTATATAATTATAATATGCAATTATGAAATCATACAAAGGCATTTCTTCGTAGTTTCCCTTACACTCTGTCCTCTGTAGCAGAGTCAGTCTTTCACAGGGGGATACAGATGCTCAACATTTGTCCACCCTTACAGTGTTTGCTTTCTTAGTATGCTCTCCAAAGAAGGCAGATGCAGCAGAGAGGATCTAGCCCCTTCTGCACAGCTGTGAGCTGTGGAGAGTTTCCAGAGCGGCAGAACCCTCTACACAGGAAAGCCAGGTTTGGGGATCCTGAAGTACACATAGGTCTTTTTCAACCCCAGCCTGCCTCTTCAGTCCCATAGGAATTTCCTTCCAGTGGGTGCACAGCTGAGCTAGAGGCTGAATGATGTGGGCTAGATGAAACTGCAAATGCTTCCTCTGAAAATCTCCACTTGTCTAAGCACTAAGATGTGGATTTACTGTTAAATTACAATGTTTTGTGGCAGCAGTCCCTCTGCTGAGTCTCTGTAATTTGGCATGGAAATCTTACTGAATGAGACTTTGTCACTTCAGTGTTGGTCTCTGTTTTTACGTCATTTCAAATTACCTGTGGAATTGTGCCCAAATCCTATGACGTTTTTCTTCTAATATGCTTCATTGATTTTGACATTTCACTAAAAAAGTTATGGCTTGCTCCTTATTTACAATAATTTTTTGTTTTCGTAAACAAATCAGACTGTGGGAATGAGAATATTTCATACAGACGAAACCAAAATAGATTGGAACTGAGAAAAGTGAAAAATGCTTACACATGATTGGCTTTCTACACAATTATTTCTGATTTCTGTATTTCTATACCTTAATACTCATGGAGCAGAGTCAGCTCCCCACTGCTTTTGCTGTTTTTCTACTGAAAAACTGAAGAGGCAAATAAGTCTTCTGCATCTTGTGGGAAAAGGAAACTAAGAAATGCTACTTTTGGGAATGATCTGCTCCCTGGCCTGTTTAAAGGCTGGAACACCAGAGTGAAATCCCCAGAGCTAAAGGAGCGTAAGAGCTACTTTTCTTCAGGACTAGCAAAGCAAGAGGCTGAGAATAAATACTCCCTTTTGTATGAGGTGTGTTTGCTATCTGGGACTAAGACACAAACAAAACTGAAACCTGAGCAATGATTACCTCTTCTTTCACAATGTTATAAATCTGGAGTTTTAGAGGGGAAATTTTGTGTGACACTTGAAGATTGAAGGCAGAAAAGAGGAACATGAAAATGAATGACATGTCACAGAAACTCTGCTTTCAAAACAGAAATATTTTCAACAAAACAAAGGCTGTGAGCCTGTGGTATTGTTCATGATTCTGATAACCTGGATTAGGGATCCAAACCTGGCACTTCTTTTTCCTGCACAGTCTGATTTCTTCAACATTGCCTCTTTGACGTTCGTTGACACCATTAGAGGCCACAAAGTCAGTGAGGGCAGATGGCATCTCATCTACCCTAGAGGTGTCAAAGTTAGACAGCTAAGCTTGAGTTATTCACAGCAGGTTTCTTTTACACTTATTAGAGAAAAATGAGCACCTCTTGAGATGGCTCACTTGATCTGTCTTGGACAGCTATTTTAAGACAAGATGAGTCATTTCTGGAGGCATTTTTTTCTTTGAAACAGCTTTAAAGGTATTGCAGGTGTCCAGCTTAGATCTTTATCTGCCAAAGTTGGGGTAGATTAACTTTTTCAGTCACTCAGCCAGTTTACATCATTGTGGACTCGGCCCACTTAAATCAAATATCCTAGTATGAAAAAGGGATATTAAATCAGGATCAGGAAAGTGTCTTGTATTCAGGAGCAATACCCTCTTAAGCCAAGATGTTGCAAGCAACAGCAAATGTGAACCCTTACCTCACAGTGTGGAAGGGCATGAAAATGAAATCCTTCCAGTAATACTGAATAGGTTTTACTAATTCCTCTCTCTTCCCCAGAATAATTTGAAACCCAAATGAAATTATATTGCTATGTTTCTAGCACCATTCCGCACTTACCAGATCTTAGGTGTTACATTATTTTATCTTTTTGTCTTATGCTATTTCAAACCAGAGTAAATCCATTCTCTTCATTTTAGCATTATTAGGAGGTTCCCTCCCAAACTCACCAGGTATATGCACTGACTTCGGAGAAAGCTCAATGAGTATCCAAACTCCACTGCTTGAGCCACACTGGGTTTGGTGCTGTCACCTAACCATAAGGAATCTAGTGATATTTGGGAAAGAAATCCTTATAGGCAGACAGATATGACGCCTTCCTAGAATATCTGTCCTAGAAGAGATTCATGGCACTCCGGAGTGGTAGTCAGATAACTTTGAACATTTCAGTAGCCACTGGACACCTATTTTTAGGGAACCATCTTCCACCCTCATACTCTGTCACTGCTGTCTCTTCTGTTTCTACATATTAAGTAGCTTTCAGAATGTGTTTCCTTTTTTCTGAGAAAAAGATGTGAGGAAGCCAGGAGAAACCCAGCAGAGAACAGCATGTGGAAAGAAGTCAAAGCACAGCACTGGGGAGCAAGATCTTACGTCAGGGCATCGTGACATTTTCCCTGTTCGTAAACAGGTGCTGCTTTTCCAGGCATGAACACAGCAACATACACTTTTTTATGTGTCCCAGTGCATGACAGACTGCATTGACGGTCATAAGGCTCCACTTACATTTTTTTCTGGTGCTAATTTTGATCCTGAATTTATAGTTCACAGATTATTAGTTAACTTCATGCCATAAATTAAACCATTTTGATCCCAATTCGGTTTACACCGAGTTGAGGTTTTTTTTCCCATCACCAGGAAGCTCAGTCGTGTTCTCTTCACTTTTATATTCACTGTCTCAGTAATAGCTTATGAAACAAATATATATTTATCTGCGAGGGAGGGTCAGTCAGTACTGTGTTCAGCCTTTTTTGGTATTTCTCTTTCTTCACAGATCTTTAATATGTGAAATGCTTCATGCTTTCTCTTCACATGTTCTATTAGGCTACTGACACATTTTTCATTCCTTCTCTACCCTCTGGAGCTTCCTCAAGCAGGAGATTGTCCTTTAGGAAGAGCCCCCACTTATTTGCAGACTCTTTTCCTGCTAATACCATTTCTAACATGTATTCACCGGATACAACATCTTCTGTGAACAGAGCCAGCAATACTGAAAGTGAGATCCCTCGGTTAGCTGGTAGGGTGTATCCTCCACTGGGGCTGAAGGTCTAAAGGGTATAGGAAATCCTTTCAAATTTGGTAGCAAAGAGGGAGACTGCCAAATTCTGATTCTTTGACCTTGTAATTCTTAGGCTCAGGGGCACAAGAATGGTGAAGCTGACAAGCGAACAGGGACAACAGAGTCCTATTGCTTGATGGTTATGTCCGTAATTGAAGATGAATGGCCAAGATTTTCTGAAGGCAGATTTTGAATCTAAAGATGCCCTAAGAATATCTTTTGATTTTTTTTTTTTTGATGATGGGGACAGAAGGTATAAGATTAGCTTTTTGAAAATAAACCCTTTAAGGTGTTTCTAATCAGGCACAAACATACTGATCAGGCACACAGCACAAAGGATCATTTGAAGAATATTTGAAAATATATATGGTAGCTTGAGGGTAAGACAAGTGTTCTAATACCCTTGGGTGGTATTTTCTCTGTCTTTTAAATACTTGTTATGTATGAATGTAATAGAAAACGACTTTGATGGCAAGTACCAATTTCAACTGATTTCTTTAACACGATTTTTCTGTATTTTAAAGAGTATATTTCCTTTTTCTATCTCATTCACCAGCATATCCTCAGCATGTATAAATCAATAGAGCTTGAATTACATTCCTGGAGCTATGCTGACTTCTGTCTCTTGGGGATATGCTCTACAGCCCCAAAAGCTTTAAATGCATAGAATACAGGGACTTCTGGATTATTAAATTAATGGGAAATATAGATTCACTTTGAAAGCATTACAAATCCAAAATGAGAGGCAGGAATCAGAATTTTAAAAGCTCATGACTTTCTGAAATGATTCATAACTGAAAGAGCATGATCAGTTTTTTTCAAATGCTGTTGAAAGTTTTTTCCTTTCTCTCCCTAAAGGAAAGGGACTGTTGGGACTGTTAGAACCGTTAGAAAAGTTTTGTAAACTGAACTTGGGGGGAGATGGATAAATCCATCGCTTACTAAAAAGAAAGCATTATTCATAACTTGAGGAAAATTCTTGAAAGACAACAGTTGGAAGACATTTTTCAGGAACACCTTTGTTTTACAGTGGTTTTTGATCAAAATACAATTTGCTGACTTGTAAGAAGAGAGTAAAGAACATAAACAAAATGCAAGAATTATGCGTTGTTTTAACCTTTTTTTTCATCTTTCATTTTCCAGTGATGGTGAGAGAATTGGAAACATTAACACACATTAACTGGAAAGAAGAAGATAAGTCAGTGGCAAGTTCCAGAGTTGTTCTCAACTAGCAGAAAAGTGGAACAGGAGGTGTGGATTCAAAAAGAGAAGGCTACTAGAGAGGTACTGGAGTAATGACTACCAAATAGACTGAGGAGTTAAATACTTCATGTACCAATGTTTGCTAACATCATCCAAGCCATTTCAAATAATGCCAATATCCATGAATGGAGACTTGCCACTGTGCAATCTTTGCCAAATTACAAAGATGAATTTTGTATTTCAAGCCACAAGAACTCTACAAGATGTTTTTAGGTTGGAAGTGATAAGTTTTCTGTGTGGTGTTAACTTTTTAAAGATTTTTTAAAACTATTTGTTTTAGTGGAATTGTTTCCTCAACTAAAATGCAAACAATCATTCCTGCAGTGCATGGTGACACTCAAGCCCTTTTTCTTTTTCCAGATGGCTACTCAAATCTTGTTAAGATTAAGTCAGTTTGCGAAAATTAGAAACACTTAGCATTTAGTGCTTCCATGAAGTTCTTAATCTTGAAGGAGGACAGCAGTTCTTAACTCTCAAAAAATTCTTGTGAAAAAAAAAGTATACCCTTAAGGAAATGAAAAGTAAACACCTAAATGCATGACTTGTTCCCCATGAGAGCACACTTTCAAACTCTCCCACCAAGTACTTCTAGAAAAAAGAAGACAAGTTACTGATTCATGATTCTTGTTTTTGAACTTATACAAAGCTAATTTGTGGCTCATTTTCATTACTATTTGATGGTTAGCTTTTAGCATTCATGCAAAAAGACAGTTGTAACTTAACAAATATAGGGTCCAAACAGCTACTGCCATTTTTAAAAATATTGGAAATGAGGCTTAACATTGCTGACACCTGCAATTGAGCCCAGAAAACAAGGCAAATACAGCAAGAAACACCGCTGGTCAGAGATGTGCAGCACCCTCTGATGAATCACGTAGCAAATAACATCTACTAGCTAAAATGAATATTTTATTTGACTAAAGACTATTTCATGCCTGGTTAGTAGATAACGACAATTTTCCCTTAAAATAACACTCTGAAAATCTGCGTAATTTCCTTCTCTTACAGTGGTCCTAAAGAGTGGTAAGAAACATCAACTAGCATATAGAATCATAAAATGGTTAGAGTTGGAAGAGACCTTAAAGATCATCTTGAATTTAGTCAGTTCAATAGTGGGTCAAGAATCACACCTGGAACAGCCAACTACATCATACAACATAGGGAAGATAGATAGATAGATAGATAGGTGATTGTGTTTAAAGGGGGCCTTTGGGTTAATAATGACCTGAGCAGCTGCCAGGGTACATCAAGGGTCAGCTGTCCTAACAAGGCCAAGGCACCAAGAATAGCCATGGGGCCAGCAAGGCTGTGTCCTATAGAACCAGGGACAGCCCATATGTCCCAGCAAGGGAGCAAGCCCAGGAATGGTGACTGAGGTAAACCCAGAGCTATGTGATTGCTTGGCATGGTCACAATGTCAGGGCAGGGCTGAGGTCCAGCTGGGAAGTCAAGTTGTTAGATCAGGGCCCATAAAGTACATGCCCAGGTGTAGTGACACCTATAACAACAGAGCATACAATGACAAAGAGAGAATGCATGAGATCAAATGCAGCTCTAAAAAAAGGGAAGGCCCTGGTGAAACTTCTCCCAGCCCTTTCTGCCTCAGGCCATTCCCAGAAATGCAATCCCAGGATATTCAGTAAATTCATAGCAGAGATGATATGAGCATATGCCATCAGATCCCAAGGAGGAGGAAGGGATTACAGAGCCTCAGTCATTACACTAAGAAGGGTTTTTGACATGAAGATACAGCAGTAAGTTAAAGCTTTCACTCTAGTCAGAGCTCAGGGGGATGTTAGATCTACTTCAAGAAATATGAAGGGGAGGGAAAATGCTCAGTAGAGAAACATAAGTAATTAGCTGTCTAGAAAACTTACTGCATGAAGAAAGATTGCAAGAATGGCATTGTCTAGTTCAGAATCATAGAATCATAGAGTGGTTTAGATTAGAATGGACCTTACAGATCATCTAGTTCCAACCCCCCTACCATCGGAAGGGACACGTCCCTCTAGACCAGGTTGCTCAAAGCCCCATCCTGCCTGACCTTAAAAACTTCCAGGGTTGGGGCATCCACAACTTCTCTGGGCAACCTGTTTCAGTGCCTCACCCCCATCTCTCCTGTAGGCCCCCTTTAGGTACTGAAAGGCCGCAAAAAGGTCTCCCCAGAGCCTTCTTGTGTCCAGGCTGAACTTGTGGCCCTCCTCTGGACTCTCTCCAACAGGTCCATGTCCTTTTTTTATTGCGGACTCCAGAGTAGATATAGTACTCCAGGTGAGGTCTCATGAGAGTAGGGTAGAGGGGTAGAATCACCTCCCTCTACCTGCTGGCTACTCTTCTTTTGATGCATCCCAGGATATTGTTGGCTTTCTGGGCTGCCAGAGCACATAGCCCTCTCATGTTGAGCTTGTCATCCACCAAGACCCCCAAGTCCTCCTCAGGGCTGCTCTCAATCCATTCTCTGCCCAGCCTGTATTTGTACCTGAGATTGCCATGACCCAGGCGCAGGACCTTGCACTTGGCCTTGTTGAACTTAATGAGGTTTGCACAGACTCACCTCTCAAGCCTGTCAGTGTTCCTCTGCATGACATCCCTTCCCTCAACAGTGTTGAGTACCACACAGCTTGACGTTTTTGGCAAATTTGCTATGGATGCACACAATCCCACTACCCATGCCAAAAATAAAGATCAGCCCTGATCCCAGTACCAACCTGTAGGAATACCACTCATCACTAGCCCCCTCCTGGACATTGAGCCATTGATTGCAACTCTTTGAGTGCAACTATTCAGCCACTTCTTTATCCACTTAGTGGTCCACCATCAAACCCATGTTGCTCCAATTTAAAGACAAGGATGTTGTGCCAGATGGTGTAAATTGCTTTGTGCAAATTGAGGCAGATGATGTCAGTTGCTTTTCCCTCATCCAGCAACGCTGTAATCATATCATAGAAGGCCATTAAATTTGTCAGACATGATTTGCTCATAGTGAAGCCATGCTGTCTGTCACTGTTCACCTCCTTATTTCAGCAGTTTCCTGGAGGACCTGCTCCATGGTCTTGGCAGGTACAGAGGTGAGACTGGTCTGTAGTTTCCCACATCTTCCGTTTTTCCCTTTTTAAAAATGGGTGTTATGTTTCCCCTTTTCCAGTCATCAGGAACTTCATTGGACTGCCACAACTTCTTAAATATGACGGATAGTGGCTTAGCAACTTCATCTGTCAGTTCCCTCAGGACCCGTGAATGCATCTCATCAGGTCCCGTATTCTTCAAACATATAAAATAATACCTGCAAAAAAAGAAGGAAATGTGGTCGAATAAGAAATGGATGAAAATGAAAGTACTAGATGTGAAATAACATGAAGCATTAGGAGAAACTTTGTCATCACATGAGCAGTTATGTCTGCAACTATGCATACTGCAGAATGGAATTTTTTTAGAGCTGGATAGCCTCTTGAAAGCTTTTCAAGGTCTTGTTTCTGTATTTTCCCTAAAAATACTCTCACTAAATTCTTTCATCTAGCTTTGAGGACCACTTGGGTCTCCATTCTCTTCTTCAGCAGGTATTAGAGGTTTACCATGTTTCTTTAACTTCAAGGCTGAAGATTTGACTAAATTTTTGGCAATTTTTGATTGAAATCCCTTCATTAAATCTTACTTTTAGATCTGAATCCCACTGAGGGAATGGAAGGGACATTTAATTATTAATGGAAACATCTAGCACTACAAACATTTTGAGTTCAAATGTCATTTTGTCATAGTTATTCTTGTATGTTGTAATTCAGCATCCAAGAGGGTAGGGATCAATAGCTCCCCTCATTTGCTGTTTGACCGACAACACAGAACACATCCCTTAGGGGCGTATACTTAAAGTAAATGATGTTGCTAAGAAACCCATTAAAATATGGTGTTAATTGATGATTAATAGCCTCCTAGTTATTGAAAACATTTCTTACTAGCTCTGTTTCATGTGGTGTGCAAATGAGACAACTTGTACTGGTAGTCGTTGATGTCAATGACACTGGTTATTTAAGAAGTGCACACAGCGGGGAATGAGAAAGGCCGCAATTATCAGATAAGGAAATTGCCTTTGTTTGCTTTGATGTTGGTAACATTATTTGGGTGACATCACAAAACTCTGCATGACTGAAAGGAAGCAAGTGAGAAAACAGAAAGCACAGTGAAATGGCCTGACTTCTTGCCGTGAACATTTGTTTCCTTGTTACAGTTTCAGGAGCAGAAGCTGTTTCTCCTCAGTTGCTATTTATTCTTGGAGCAATGTTCTGAACATAAGTAAATGCTCTGGCTAATGTTAATTAAAAAAAGTATTTTCAGCCCTGTCTGTGTTGTAAAATACATTCAGAACTTATTTAAGTCGGCTCTGTTGCCATGATTGTCCTCTTGATAGAAATGTATGATGAAATATACTCATTAGAAATAAATCAAACATAATAGTTGGTACTGTCCTGCTCATTTCAGTGGTTTTTTTAAGGCTTTTCCATATTGCTTTTAAAACCATGGCCAAAGGTGTTCTGCATGCTGTGAAGTAGGATGTAAACACTGAGAAAAGGTGGGAGTTGCTCAGCAAGACAAAGATCAGCATACAGCAGAACAAAAGTGTTGAACATTGCTCTACTTAACAGGGTTTCTAGGAAACATTGGAAGGGAAAGGGCTTTCTGGAAAATGTATGGCATCCGAAAAGGGAGCAGCAGCATATTTTGCCCCTTTTCTGACTTTTTTCTCTGCTAAAACGCCATGAGCTGTAGAAGAGCTTGCATAAAGACTGATTTTACAAAAGGTGCTCCCTCAAAAGAGCAGCTGTTGTGAGGATAAGTGTGTGCCCAGAGGTGCTCCATCAGAAGATGCTGTTGTTCTTTCTGTTTTCCTCCATATTGCAAAGAAAAAGGGTATAAATATAATAAATTCAGAATTTCAAAATTAAAAAAAATATTAATTGGTTAAGAATTACTCAAGAAGAATAGCTTTTATATCTCTTTCCTAGGGCAAATTTATTGGATGAGTGTGTCTGACAGGCCAACACTGTCTATCCATCCAAAGTAGAGGTTTCTGCATTCAGTGACTTCTTCCAACACACCAAAGGCAAGTCACCTTGATCTCTGCACTCAGTCACTTCAGTCAACATGAATTTTCAACATAAGCTCTGGGGAACAGATGTGACTACTACTATCGAATTTGTGTACAATGACTTGCTTGATATTTCAGATATGTAGGAATTTTTTGGTATATATAAAGAAGTAAAATGATCCTGGTTACTAATGCTTCTTCGCCATCCAAAACATATTTTGCAGATATAGAACACATAAAAAACAATTGTGTCTAGTGACTACTGCATTTGTTTCTGCTTCAGATAGAACAGAATTCACTTTCAAACTTAGCTCCTGGCAATGTCAAAATAGAGTCTGCATGTAGAAGAGAAGAGTCGTATTGTCATGTGACTTCATGAAGTCCCTTACACTAGGTTGTATTAACTCCAGAAAACTACTAGAATCTGCTTATGAGGATTAATTGTGATTTATGTCTTTGACAAAGTAGTTTATTGATTAAACTTGGTCCTGAAGCTTACATTCAGTTTAGAGTAAGAGCCTGTGGTAACCACTTACCACAATAAGAAATTTTTTTCACCATGAACACATAAGGAAAACCTTTGTAACTGAAAGATATTCCATCTTTTCCTGTGGCCTCTTCCCTTGAAACAGGTCTTATATTGTGTGTATCAGTCCAAGTAAGTAATTGTCATGTTTAATCAAAGATCAGGAGAAAAAATAATTTCATCATCCATCTCCCCTCAAAGATATCTCTGGGTCAACAGTGTGGGAAACTAAAGTTATTAACTAGATGGTGAAGGAATTCTGCCAAGAACAGTACATGACTGCTCCCACGAGATCTCTAAATACCATTAATACTTTCTTCAGGGAAATTAATCCCTGTTCATTAACGCAAAACACTGAGCAAAATCTGCATGGTTTACCCTGACAGCAGAGCCTGTTCTGGCCACACAGCCTTTTCTGCATGCCAGGTTTGGAAATTGGAGGTTAGGAAATTCAGCTTTTTATAAAGGTTTTTGGATTCATTCCAGTTATTGCCTCCTAATCCCTGATCATGAAAAAAAAAAGCCTCATTTTCTGGGAGCTGTGGAGGTATGGATAATTGCACACACAGAGCTCTAGTCTGGAGAGAGGAGTGCAATGGTTGTGCATTTGAAGAAAAGCTGTAAAGAAGGCTTTCTTTGTCAGGAGACAAGAAGGTTCAGTCAGTGTGGTTGGCCAGCAATATGCAATGTGTAAGGATCAGACTGCCAGCCCAGGTCTGTGGATTTCCTCCACGACCTCTGAGGGCTGCTTACTGACTATAAATTTTTTTGGTGTTCTTTTCTTTTCTAAATGGAAAGTCAAAGGGCACCTGATGCCCATTAAAATTAACTCTGACACTCAAGTGGAACTGTACCTAAGCTGATATAGTGGAGTGATGTTGTACTAAAGACAGTTCTTTGCAATGAAAACTTTTTCTTTTTTTCTGGTCCGGGCAATATCAACTCACCTATAAGAAGTCAGTGAGGAAACTTTAACTGCCCGAGTTCACATTCAACATTCAGGTACAGCTATGAGAAACCAATGAAGAGAAAAAGATCCAGTGAGTGTCATTGCATTTATTCCTAGGGAAGTAAAATATAAAATAGTACAAGGGAACCGTATAAAGAGTCCACTGAATGCTTGTGTTTCTGATCTGATTTTCAACCTGTGGCAACTTTTGTTGACTTCAAGAGAAACATTTCATGATAACATTTTCAAGGGCATCTAAACCTCTTAGACTCTTAAATCAGTTAAAAACTTTCAATAGCCTATTGAGATCTTAAGTATATTTCTAAGTTAATCATACTTTAATTCCTAAGGTCTGACTCTAAAAATGGGATTTACATGCATTAATACAATTATGTACACGTGACTTAGGTACACACAGACAACGAGTTAAGAGAAGCAACTCCTTCACCAGACATAGTTAATGTTGGACACACAGCTCAGCAGTGCAATGGCTGTACTGCACCTTATCCAGGCTTCCATGGTGGAGAAAAAAGTTGATTTGGGAAAGATCTCCTTTGATATCCCTTTGTGGTATCCTGTTTATTCAGGTTGTGCCACAGAAAAGCAGAAATTCAGAATTCATCTGGGTACGACAGGCCAAGCTGAGACTTTCTCCAGCAGAATGGTCGGACACAGCCAGAAGGGAGGAAGACAGCAGATGACTCAGTCTCACCCACTTCAGCTGCAGCACCTTCAGTGACCACAAAGGTGTAGGGAACAACTTCTTATACCATACTCAGACACTGAAACACTTTTAGGAAGGGGGAGACATTAGCAAAACATGCTCTTGCATGAATGTGTCCAGTGAATAAGGGCTTACAAAAAAAGAGGGCTTCGAAAAACTGCACATATACTGTGACAAAAAATCAAAAGTTGTAATAAATAAAATGTGTGTGCCGTTGACCATTGGCTTTCCTTCCCCTCATGGTACCTGGTCTGAGGCAGCCAAGGCAGTGCAATATGGGCTATACACTGAGGTTGCCAGGCTGATACTGAGAAGCTGGCTGTTTGCTTTGTGTCCCTAAATTTCTTTTTTTTCCCTTTTCTTCTTTTTTTTAGTATGAGAGCTTTCATGCCACTTGCAATTTTTCTCCCGTTGTTTTCTCCACAGCTGCTATGAAGATTCCTACGAGGCTGAGGCTGTCCCACGAGCAAGCTAGCAAGCCACCCACCAACACTTCCGCTTCAGTCTTCCCTTCCAATGCCCTTTCCCTCCCTGCCTGGCACATTACAAGCTCTTACTTTCCGTCTGTACATCAGCAGAGCCAGGGAAAGTCAAAGCATGTAACTTACATGGCTGTGACACTGCATCAGTCAAGTACACATAGATCCCTTGCAGGCTTGTGACTTGAATGAAAGTGTAATACTTGTTCTTAAATCAGCTAATCCACTCATATTTTGGGGAAGGAGTCCATATTTAAAAATGCAGTGACCTAATTCTTCCATGGCTAGGATTAGAATGTTGACAGTATGTAGTTATGTTCTGCTCTATTCAACAAAGTTTATGTGTGTAGGAGGATTACAAATTTAAACCCATTCCTTCTAATAATTGCCTTTTTTATTTTATAAATATTTGCTTTCAGAATATCATTTACCCTCCACTGCAGCAATTCAATGAAATCCTTGCTTGTCTTGACACCATTTGGCTTACCACATCTGTAGAACTGTTCCATATATATCATCCAATAAATAAACTTCTACACTACTTCAAATTCCTGATGATACATGTTAACTTCCAGGTTGTAAGCTCTTTCTAGCAGTAATTAACATTTTCTAAGCATAGTCGTTAGCACCAAAAGCCATATCTGGCTTTACTGAAGCTCAACCCAATGCTCTCTGTGATTCTGTCCTGCTGATTTCACCGCTTGGGGATCTCTTGGAGCATCTGATTGCATCTGCTCAACCCCCACACTAGACTTTCCTCCTTGTTAGAGCCAACATCATGAGGCAGGCGGGTGTACAAGGGCCTGATTTTGTCCTGTCACCCAGCTAGGTTATCCTAACCTGAGCTGGGAAACCATACCAAAAATAATAAAACTACGCAGGTAGTCCAAGGAATGTGATCCATGCAGATTCACCAGGCACTGTTAAAGAGAAGCTATTAATTTCCAGTGTAGAATTCCTCATCCTTAATTACTTTTCCTTTCTGTTTGAGAATTCACTGTCTCAGAATATGGACTTTGGCATTTTGGGAGACAGTGATTTTAAAATAAGTACATAGATAAAAAGGATACGTAAACAATTTTTTTCCAGCCATCAAATAAAGTTGGGTTTTTTCTTACATAATATTTGCAATGGGTATCACTGCATTTAAAGACAAATTCAATAGCTACCTCATGGCAAAATTTGCTAGAGACGTAACTATTGTTGGGTGAGCATTTTGACCTGGTACTATTCTTTCTCTTTTCTCAATCATGAGAAGTGGAGAAAATCAGGGCTGAAATTAAGTGTGAAAAGCTATCAACTTTTGCATATGATAATGTTGGTGTAAGATAGTAGTCAGACCCCACGTCAAAGCTAAGCAATAAATTTTTCATTAGCTAACAAGGTTAAATAATTCATTAGAAGGAAGGGGAACTGAGAGAACAAATTCAGCTCAGCTGAAACTTCAGCCTCTCTAGCACGAACTTTTCTTTCTCCTGAGCTCACAACCCAGGAAAAGAGACATATCCTCAGACAACTTGGTGTATAGGATGGAGCATGCTCTTTATTTCTGCTGAAGCCCTTCAGCTCTGCACAAACTGTGTAACTCTTCAGGGACACAGACTGAAGCTCAGGTGGTCTGTGTCCCCTGTGCTGCCCTAAGCAGCCAGCTGGATGGCTGTCGTGGTGCAAGTAGATGGTCCTGGGTGTATTCAAGTGCTTTGAACAGAGTGGAAAGGCTGCAAGCAGAGGGTGAGAGGAAGATGCTGCAGAAAACTGCACCACGGTGTTGATCCTGCTCTCCTGAGGGGTCAATGAGGATGATCAGAGACATCCAAAGAAGATCTGCAGGCCTCTGTGGACATTGGAAAAGCAATCTCAAATCAAACACCAAACCCAAATTAAATTGTTTGGCGAATGCAGACACTAGAACAGCAAAAGCACATATGTTTAGAAAAAGAAACCTGCATGCTAAGAAGGAGAAAAAGGCTTCCACTCTAAATTTGTGGGGAAGTAACTCAATAATATCTTGCTTCTATTTAAGTCAGCACTGGAATACTGGTCAAAACATGGGGCGGCTTCATGGGAGTAAGGAAGATTAACATAGACTTCTATTTCACAAGACTTGCAGTAGACACTCAGGCCCCATTTATAGGATTTTGCAAATGTGTCTCAAGGAGAAATCTTTTGCAAGCATTTGTTGGACAGCCGCTGTGATAATTGAGGCAGTGCTGTGATTCCTCTTGTGTATCATTGCACTCTTTCTCCCACTCCAGATGCAGCTATTTTACCTTACAGACTTATATGTCCAGATTCAGATGCAGCTATTTTACCTTACAGACTTACAGAGCGTTATTGATTTAGAGCCTTTACTAAGGCCCACAAGAGATTAATATGATTAACTTCATTCAAAAGAATGTTGTCATAAACACTTATTAAAATTCCTGCTTTTTGTGCATGCATTTGTTAACCGGAAATTGGCAAAAATACAAAAGATGATGAAGGAAATTAATTTCCCTGAAGGAATCATTAAATCTTCCTCCTCCCTTTTCTCTCCCCATTTACACCTCCTTCTTCCTTCATGGGCTCCAGTACTGGAAGCTTTTAATTGTCTAGATTGTCAGTTTTTGACATCTTAATCTCCCCTGATGAGCCTGACATCTTAGAAGCACAGCATCTGAATACTAAACACTGCATCACTTGGATAGATGCTATGCACAAACCAGCCGCAGCTGAGCCCCGATTTGCATCAGTGCTACATTTAACATGTCCTAGTCCCTCTCCTGCCCTCAATGGTGAAGATATGTGGCTCCACCAGCTTCCCCAAAGTCATTCTCTTCTCTCCAATTTGAAAGTCAGGATTTCATCATCTGCAAAATTTACCTGTGACAGAAACCCCAGGCAGCCACAAAAGCAAATATTGCTACAAATTAGGCACCGATATCAGTGTATTTCTGATCAGATCAGTTTGCACCACTGATATCAACAGAGTTTGAACCACCAGATCAGAAGAGAATCTGATATGCTGCACTTGTATGAACTACATACTGCCCAGACCTGACAGCCTCCTCTTCCCACTGAAGACTCCGGGTCTAGGTTTGACCTAGCGTCAAACCCACAAATTTTTATTCTGGCTAATACCAATCAAAACTATATAACATATTTGCCATTGCGTCATAATGAGGTCTAGAGTGGTTGAAATGAACCTGGGAATTCCAGGACTGGGGAGGCTGGGAACAACATAGCTGTGTGTATGAAAAGAGGCAGGCAGCCTTGATCTTGCAACTTCTTGCATGAAAATGCTTATGGGAGAAGAATGAAGAAACATCCTCAGAACGGAAGGGTAAGCAACTGCTGATATTTGCTTGGCTAAATGGAGGGGTACTAATACTCATCACCCTGCTTGTTTGATAGGTACTGTGTATGCAGGGACTGTGTACAAGCTGTGCCGCTATGAAGATCTGGGGTTTTCTTTCAAGGCTGCACTTGGAGAAGAAGCTCATTGAGTAAGGCTATTGCACTGGCTGCCTCAAAGCCAGTCTCTTTAAACAGCTCTTGCAGAGTCTTGGAGGTTAGGTCTTCCAGCATAGTGCCAGCTTTACCTCTGCAAATTACAGAATTATACAGGACTGAGCTGCTTCTCTGCTGTAATTTTCCTGTGTTTCCACAGATATTTTTTTTTTTTTGTTCATGATAGCATAACTATTTCCTGGAAAAGTCTGTTTTAAAAAACATTTACCTGTTAATGTAGCTGTAAGGTGCTAGAGTAGCTGCTGGCTGTGCACTTGCAGCCATTATAGAAATACCTCAAGGGGAAGGTGAGTCTTGCTGTTATTACATTTTTCTTTCAAAATCAATTACAGTCACAAAAGAAATAAAGAAATGAAAGAATATAAAAAAATAGAAGTATAATGTTAAAGCAGCGGCTGCTAATGGTGCTGTACGAAAAGTAGGAGAGATTCTGCTTTTAATTGATTTAGCCCAGGAGGATGCTGCAAGCTCTACAGAGGCACCAGAACTGCTCTATGCCTGGGTCCTCCCCATCCCAAATATGCACGCATCCTCCAACCAAGATCTTCTGCTATACCATAAAGCTGTTGTCAGCACTTTCAGTTTCTTATGTAGGTCATTTTGATGACAAGACCAGTCTGTGCAGTTGTAAAGGCTCTGTGGTAACAGTCCAGGCTTGGTGGAAAGAGTCATTCAAGTTGCCACCAAGTGTGTCTGGGGAGAAATACTTCCTAGAGTCCTTGGGAATCTGGGCAACGCTGGGTTGTACAGGCTGTTCCCTGGCAAACCAAGAGAGAAGCACAGGACAGAAAGGTAGATTAGAGCAACCTTCCTCCAGTCATTTGTAAATATGCCCCTGCTTGCTTGCATTTCCCAGAGTTATGGCCAACTGCCTCCTTCTGTGTACAGTGTCTACTGCAGGCCTGATGAGTATGCATTTCTAAAATGGTGGGGTTTTTAAAGAAAGGGACCTCATTGACTATGCAGCTAAGAGTGCTATTTTGGAACAGCTCAAAAAGACACTCTAAGGATGGCAGGATAGATTTAAATGTGTATTTGCAGACCTTTCTGATGCCACAGGGAAAAGCTGCTCAGTTCACGTGGTTTGAATTAGATCAGAATTGAAACAGTTTATTGATTTATTAGTGACAGATCATTGACTCGCAAACTGTACATGCAGAATCGATGCTGATAATGTAATAGATAAATCACAAAATTACAGTTACAAAACATTAGTAAACACCTACAAACTTCTAAATGCCCTTCTATAGCTGATCCCAGGAAGTTCCGATCTCACACATGTGATAAGTGGACATGAGAGATGCAGCTGGTCTGGCTGCATGTCACCACCACTGCTTCCAACACAATACAGGCCTCTGTGATGGTGAAGAAGCCCATGTGGGTCCGCAGGCACACCTTGAGGTGTGGGTCGTTCTACACTGCATCCACACGGTCACCCCTCTGGGTGGTGTCTGCATATCCCCTAGGGAGGCTGCCTGGGCAGGGCCTGTGGAGCTATAGGGCCACCAAGGTTTTCAGTGATGCTCCGTTCCCAACCCATGCACTGTTTCCTCTGATACAAATATTTTATGCTTCTTTTATACTAATTTTCAAGCCAGCTTTGTTTCAAAAGTTTCTGTGCATCTCCTTGGTTATCGTTTAATCCAGTAGATGGTAGTTTTCCTGCGTGCCCTCTGTACAGTTAGGGTGTTAGACCCACACACAAGTGCACACATACATCATTTACCGTCACATTTCTGTCTTACCTGCTGTTGCTGTCCAAGCCAATTGCCACATGGGCAATCATGAGCCACAATTATGCCTAATGGCATACTTATCTTTCCCTTCTGAGCAATACAAATATTTGAAGATTTAATGAATATGGAATAGTAAATGCTGGCAATGTGCTTTTTTTCACTATGATTTCTATTGTTTTATTAATGTCTTTAGCCTAGAAATAAACTGAATAATTCGCACTTGAATAGCCTGTTTTAGCTGTGTTTCTGCCTTGTAATTTTTTTCAGTTCCATTTTTCAGAAACATTTTGGAAATACATAAAAGGCATTTTACGTAGTTAGAGCTTTTAAATTCTAAATGTTAACATTTAAACAAATCAGTTGAAAACTTTATTATTCTGAACAGAAAAAGAGCTCAGGCTTTTACTTGAATCAAAACTCGCAGCTGAAAATGTTACCTCTAAATTGAATCTGAAAACTGAACAGCCTTTGGTTTCAGTAGTTGAGAGGACTTTTGCTATGACTTTCAATAGTTTTCATTTCCCACTGAGAATGCATTTGTACTGGTTTGTTTTGACTCACTGCTGTATTTAGTTAGTATTTCAAAGCAAAGCAACCCCTTCCGTGTTTTCTTCCTGTCATCACCATTACCACCGAGGGCAGGGGACTGACAGAAGCCTTGCAGCCAGCCCCAGTTACAGTCAGACATGCCGCATGGGACTCACTGGACCAGATGTCCAGATTTACACTGTAGACTTTTATGTCCTGGGCTTATTATCAGCAGAGAGAAGCAGGTTTTTCTGTGTATGATTTAATTCATCTTAACATGGATGTTTGAAATAAGTCTGTAGAACCAAACTCCAGTGACTCTAAAATTGAGCCTGGGAAAACAGGGTCACATGTAGACATTGACACCACAGCCTTTAAAAAGTTAGGTGAGATGACTCCAACCCACAAGGTCAACCCACTGCAGCTCACATAAATTAGCACCATGGTGCAAGGAATGAATGGAGGATTTAACAGATAAAAAGAAAGTCTCAGTGGTGATCCAGAGGTAAGCGAAGTCAGTTCGAACACCAGAGGAATGTAAGCAGTACTCAGACTAATCCATCCACTGCTATCCCTTGATATCACATAAATAAGAGTTTAAGTCACATAAGTCTCAGTGACTTTACCAGGAAAGATGCAGTCTCTTATCCTAGCACTCAATTTACTACTGTAGATTTCTTTATCTCTGTCCTTTAAATGTGTCTTATACTTATCAGTAGGTTAAACATTTAAGAAGTCATCACCTTTGAAAACAGAGCCAGTTACTTTTATTACCTAAATAGAGATGGGGAGCTTGTAAATTGCTAGGCTCTTGTTTCATAATTTGAGTGTACTGGAGCGCAGCAAGGATGTTGTATAAATCAGAGATGAGACCAAACACACCTTTGTATAGATTTGATCAGAGGAACACCTTTGGTCATGTGATACCTCCTGAGAGTGTGCTTTTAGGAAGAAAGAAGAGAAATCAAGGTAGTGAAGGGAGATGGTACTGTAGAAAGTAAATAATCTTAGAAGAGTTTGGGGAGAGTAAAGGCAATATCACTGTGTAACGTTGTGAATGAAGGTTTGGTATGAGCTTCATATCAGAAGAAATGACCAAGAACATGGAAGAAGTCTTCTCAGCATTAAATGTGAATAAAACAAACAAACAAAAAAATCTCCATGCAAATACAATCTGTATTGTCAAATACAGATTGTCATCTCAGCATTAAAAGTGAATAAAACAACAAAAAAATCTCTGTACAATTACAATCTGTATTGTCAAACACAATGAGGAACTGGAGAAGGTTGAACAAAGCATTATTCAAGAGAATGAAGTAAGGGCTTGTTAGGGTGAGATTTACAAAAAAAAAGTGTATTTTAATATGGCATATGATAAAAAAAATGCCATAAAGGAGATAAAAAAGTGACTTGATTGCAATATTTAAGACTCACCCCATGAAGAAAAATATTGTTTATTAAAAGGTTCCTTGATTTAATAGAGAGTAACTAGTAGCTGAAAGCTGGTATCAGACATATTTAAATAAGAATTGTGTGCAAACTTTTAATAATGAGATAAAATTACCAAATGAAACGGTGGGCCGTTTCACACTAGCAGATCAAGCCCTTTCTGTTTGGAAGGAATAGTTTAGTTAAATACAGTCTGAAGTGTTCAATTTTTGGACCAAAAAATGAACTATAACAGCCTTCTCTCCAAGGCAGAGCAAGCCTAGTGGCACCTCCATGCTGCGAAATGTCTTAAGCTCCTTGGAGAACAAGGTCAAATGTTATTAATTTACAAACAGATGTCAGCCTCTCTTGGGAAGCCTGAGTGGATAAAAAAAATTTTTTGCAAGTAGAAAACCATCACTATTTCCAAATTAAGGATTACTACAGTTCATCTACACATCTGCAAGAGATAAAGAAGCAGGAAAATGGTACATATACAGACTGCAGATCACGACATTCAGCAGGAAAATGGTTCACAGTGAGAAAATTTACTCTTGGATTTCAATTTTGATGGTGTATTATGCAAAGGAATATCAAGAAGACAATGATCATTTAGAAAGATTAAGATATTCATCATAATGACTTTACAAGCTATAATTTAAGGAACAAAAAAAAGCTCCAGGTTCTCTGTGCAGCTTTTTTTAAAGCCATATTGAAATGTAAAATTAAAGGAGCCCTCATTTTTTTAGATTGTTCTTCTCTTCAATATAAAATTATCATTCCTTTTCTGGGGAATAAAAACATACTCTCCGTTTGTCAGCCTGCTTTCGTGGGTGTCATTCAAAAATGCCACTGAAATAATACCTGTGTTTCTTATTTGCCTTATCTGACTATATATAAGCCTGTTTTTGTTAGGTCCATCTGCCGTTTGCAGTTCATTTGAGTCTTTCTGATATGGGGTGAGAGAGACCTAAAACTGATAATTGCACCTTGGCAAACCCATTTATTCTTACAAAAATGAATGTACCAGAGAAAACGAGATAAAGCTAAGTGAAAAAAAAAACACCCCAATGCTAGAAGCACAGAAGGACTGTAACCAGATTTCACTGCAAACTGCTTAGTTCACCAGAGAATCCTAATCATCAACAGAAGAGTATACACAGTAAAAGCAAGGGAATTAGTAAGACTGTAACTCAGTAACTGTGCTGCTACTTGTGTCCATTTCATAAGTATGAGTTTACTCTATCCAGCACTATTCTCAGGGAAAGGGTACACTCCAGCCCTTTCAGCTTTTCTCCCGTTTTCATAGCACCACAAAATCAATAAATAATTTAGGTTGGAGTGAATCCTTAGTGGTCATCTAGTCTAATACCCCAGCCAAAGCAGGTCCACTCAGACCATATTGCTGAATTTCCACCAGGGATGGAAATTCAACAGCCTCTCTAAGAAACCTCTTTCAAAATTTAGCTATTACAAGTTGCTGCTACATCTGGACTTTGCTTTTTCAGCTTGTATCCATGGCCTCTTGTCTTATCCCTGTGAATCTCTGAGAAGCATCTGGCTTAGCCTTCTCTACACTTACTTAGTAGGTCAGTAAAAACAGTAAGCAGTTTCCTTGATGAACAGTCTTCTCTCCCTCAGCCACTTCCCATTTGTTAGGTGCTCTGGCCTCTGATAATCCTAGTGGTCTCCACTGCATTTTTCCCCATATGCTAAAGTCTTTCTTGCACCAGGAAGCCCCAGACTGCACGAAGTTCTCCAGGTGTGATCTTTTAAGTGCTAAAGAGAGCTGAAGGATCACTAGCCTCAACCTGCTGGCTAGTTGCATTGCTAACACAGCCCAGGATATGATTAATCTTTATCTAGTATACCTAGCAGGCACAGCGTAGCTAGCTCAAGTACTGTGTGCAGTTTGGGGCACCTCACTGTAAGAAGGACATCAGACTTTTAGAGTGTGTCCAGACGAGGGCAACCAAGATGGTGAAAAGTCTCAAGGGCAAGACTCAGAGTGACTGAGGTGACTTGGTTTGTTCAGTTTCGAGACAGGATGATGTCATAGCAGCCTACTCCTTCCTTAAGAGAGGCAGCTGATGACCAATTATACACTGCATGGAAATTATATGAAGTTGGGACGGGGGGTTCAGATTGGACATTGGGAAAAGGTTCTTCACTGAGAAGATTATTGGTTATCGCAACAGGGTTCCTAGGTAAATGATCACATCACCAAACTTGTCAGAGTTCAAGGAGCATTTTGACGGTGCTCTTAGTCATACGGTTTAATTTCAGGTAGTCCTGCGAGAAGCAGGGTGTTGGACTCGTTGACCTTTATGGTTCCCTTCCAACTTGAGATATTCTATTATTCTATAATCTCTGCACACTGCTGACTTGTGGTCAGCTTCTTGCCCAGTATGATCTTCAAGTCCTTTTTTGCAAAACTGCCTTCTGGCCAGTTCCCCAAGCCTATACTGATACATGGACTATTCACCCCCAGGTGCAAAACTTCGCATTTCCATTTTCTAAACTCAATGTTCAACATCTTTGTGAGCTTCCTGTTAGCCCATATCTCCAGAATGTCAACGTGCCAGCATATAGCATCCCTGCCCTCCAGTATACCACCCAATTTAGCGCTGTCCACAATTATGCTAAAGTGGGCATGCTGTCCCACTCTGAAGATCTCAAATAAAGTGTTAAAAGGACATTGGGAAAGTGCTGATCCTAAAAGACATTGCTGGCGGGTAGTGACTAATTGAATTTTGTACTATATATCACAACCCTTTGAGTCTGGTGGTCTGGTCTTCCATATATCATATAGTTCACTGATCCAAATGATGTCTTACCAATTTGGCTGTAAAAATACTACATGAAAAGTTTGCCATGGTACCTACTGCTTTCCTGTTGCCCATGGCTCAGAAGGCCTGTGTGGTTGGTCAGGCATGGTATGCTCTGCCTCTTCCAGGTCACTTTCTTGCCTTCCATGTGCATAGAGATGGCTTTCAGGAAGGTTTCCTCCACCACCTTCCCAGGAACTCAGATGAGGCGGACATGTTGTCCTTCTTGCAAATGACTCTGACAGTTGACTTTTTCCAGTCACCCAGAATTATCACACATAGGTAATAATTTTTAACTTAGTTTAGAAAAAGAGGTAGTAAAAATCTTGACTGATTTTTTTTAGGGTGCTGTTTAGTTTTCAAATGTATCTGTTTTTTCTTCAGTTTGGTTTTGTCGATTTACTGAAGTTACTTCTTGTTAATCCAGCTTCGAAAACATTGGGAAAAGTAAGGAATGACCACAGATGTTCATTCCACATTAAAGAAGATGACCTTCTGGGGATACGCACAAAGAAATTCTGAAGGTTCAGTCTTGAAAGCAGTGGACAAGATATTTTAGACATGATATATCATTTAAGAATCAAATTGAAAAAAAAAATGTAAAATCTGGGCACTCCTCTGTGTCTGTAGATTCCTCTTTTTTGTTTCATTTTACAAAAAAACAGTCACAAAATTTCTGGTAGCTGTAGGATAGTAGTAAGAAAAACCATCTTTAATGTCCTCAGAAACCTTTCTATTCCCTTCATTTCTCTTAGCAGCATATAAACTTTCTGGTGCTTTAACATCAAGGTATATAAAGGCAAATACCTTTCTGAGTAAAATCCTTTCATTATTTTTCTTTATATAAATGAATCATGTTCCCTTATAAACCATGCCTGTAGAACTTTGATTCTTTCAAAACTTTTTTATAGGCTTAACTCCACAGCAACTGGGTCTGTAAGACTCATAACTAGCACAGACATGTTTGTCATCATGATTTGTCACTGCATCAGATGAAAACTTTGAAATTAATCACTTCATATTTAAACAGTGCTTTGAAAATGCAAAGCTCAATGCTGTTTTTTTCCATAATGAGGTACATTTCTTATAGTGACTGATAAGCAGTCAGTATAAAATGATAGGCTCTTAAATCTCTGGGAATTGTACTTAATGAGAATGACTCTGATTCTCATTATATTGATTCCAGTGGGAAAACTTTCACTCATTTTAATAGGAACAAGACTGACCCTTACTGAGGATTTGGACCCATCCCAGTAAAGATCATAAGTTTATGAAATGGAGGTACAACTGTGTATTCACTGCTCAGGCTCCTGTTATTAGATTGTGTTGTCTGTGAACATTTCTGCCTGAGCCCATAGGAGGAGCTAGGTACCAGAACCTGGAACACTTATGGAAAGCCTTCAAGCACAAATGTTTACATAAAATCCACATTTTTGAACCGTAGGTAAGGCTTATTAAGTTCTGTTCATGCAGAGTCTGGAGCCCAGATTTCTTCCTAAGAGCCGGTTGCTACCAGCAGTTTTCTAAACAAGTGGGCAAGACATCGCGTTCAGTGGCAGGGGCTACAGATCCCCTTTTTCATTGTAGCCAGGTAGTCAGAGCAATTAATTATGAAGCAGAAAACCCAAGTTCAGTGTCTTGCTCAAGCATATCCTGTTCACTGGGCCACAAGCCAAAATATACAATGAGATTTCTCAAATCTTCCATAGAGTATTTGTAACTATGAAGCAAATAGTACAAGATTAATGAGGGAGGGGTGGCAAAAGAAAACACAAATCATTGTAAGACAGTCTTTATTAATGCTGTTTTTCTGTTCCCCAATATTTTAAAATAAAGTCTGTCTTGTAGTTAAGAAGACAAGTTTAAAAGGACAAAACAACATGTTCTTAAAAGTTGTCATTTCCCAGAATTATGATAATGACAGAAGTAAAAATTTGCAAGATAAAAAGTGCCCTCTAATAGTGCTTTTATTTCTCCAATTCTCCTGCTAGTTCTTAGATATATTTCAAAGCAACTCACTGCTCTGAAGCATGCTGACACTTTGGGAAAGATTCCAGGACTCAGTCATAGGTCTTTAGTGCTGCTTAATGCCATGGGATAGACCCCTTCCAGCTGCCACTCTAAAGGCAAAGCATCTCCTGTGTTAGATCTGTCAGTCCTGCACACATGTCACAACTACATCAGGATGTTTAAAATGACCCGCTGGAGGCCAGGCATGCTAAACTAGGTAGGCAGATGAATTCCACACTCAGGAATTATGTGCTGTCAGGTTGTCTGAGCATGTTCAAAGCTCCATCAGGAATCATAGTTATGGCTGCATGGAAAGATATCAAAGTTGTGGTGCTGCATCTCCTCTTAAGTTTTTGAACCTCTCTAAGGAAAGGAGTATGCATAGTACAGTACTGTGTAGAGACACCAGCTCAGGTCCCAAATCCAGGGTGGCTACACTCTTGTGCCTTTATGCTTCAAAGCCAGTCAGTGGGGCTTCATCAAGACACATGTATCCAGATAGATTTCCCCATGCTTCCCTCAAATTTTCCTTCACTGTATAACCTGCTACTTAACTTGTAAGGTATTACAAAATCACTGTTTTGAATTGCATTCATGTGCATTCTTGCCATCAAAGCAATTTGTTGTTAAGATTACCACCTCTCTGCCACAAGAAAAATAAAATTTATGAGATTTAAAGAGAACATGCAAATTGCATATGATTCAATGAAGCTTCTGCTTTAAATGAACTATCTAAATAAGCTTTGAAAAAGTTTGTCTTGGATGTAGGTCTGATTTATCTTTTCCCTACTCTGCATTTATGCTGCATTTCTCTAAAGATCAAGTTTCTTTGCATGGGTTTCCTTCTCTGACTTGTAAAATTGCACTTACCTGGGTCACCCGTCCTTTTCAAGAGAGAAAGGAATGAAGTGAAAAAAGAGATTCAGCAGCAAGTAGCAAGGATGGGTAGGAACATAATCTACTCAGAAGGTTCGATTTTTTCTTTTTTTTCCCCAGGGGACTAGAACTAGTCAAAGTAGCTGTGCCAGCATTTACTTTAGGTGCCAATTCACATTTGCTAATACCCATCCAACTATGATCAGCTTTTATCATACTGGTATGTCTCAAGGGTTCTACATTTCTGCAATAAAAATACATGGAGAGATACTTGCAGTAAGCACTCATAATAACTGGATCAAAAGAAATCTAAATAGTTTCCTACGTTTTGGTTAGAAGACCTTCAGAGAAAGAAGTAGCCTGCCTTTTTTCTTCATCATCCTGAGACTGGCTTTGCTGGAGCCTCTAGGGATACACTCAACAGTGGAGCACCCTAACTTCAGTGATTGTGAATAACTTGATAATTCCCCACATGCTGGTGTGCCTTTTGAATTTGGCTTTTTGATCTGCCATGACTCTATTTTAATGTTACCAGAAATCAATTTTAAAGAATATTTATTTAGTTCCATATTCTTTTATTATTATTATTATTATTTATTCTTTTTCTTGGAATGAAACACAAGTAAAAGTTATTTCTCAGACATTTTAGTTATTTTCATTTATGGAATCTCTAAGTAAAGCACTGCAGAAGTGTGACTAAATCAGCCTGCACAAAATCTTTAAATAACCCTGTTTAAGGACACCAGGAGGACTGACAAGCTTTCTGATAATGAAGTCCCACTCTTGCAAAATGTATGTGGTTTTGCATTTATTTCATACAGGTTATGTGCTGTGAAGATACGGTACTTGGTTTGGTCACATCCAGTTGTAGATCATAGTACTCATTCCTCATCCAAATGACAGTCTGATGATCTTTTTAAGATCTAGGGTTGATGATGCTTGGTTTTCTCATTAATACCATAGTCAAGCTGACTCAGACTGAAAAAGCTGTAAGTCAAGCACTAGGAAATCTGACAAAGATGGAATAGATGACTTATCATTGAGGGATTATTTTTTTTCCATAATCACCTACAGTTAAAAATGAACACAAAAAGGTACACCTGTACTGCCAGTAAATGAGAGCAGTCGCAGTACAAATTATGAAGAATAGAGTGTTGCCAAAAATTCACGCAGAGAAATGAATCTCTTCCTGATGGGCATCATTTTCCAAATAGGCTCTTGCATGCTGTTGTGGTTTGAATTATGAGTTTCATGCAGATACATTCTGCAGTTCAAGTGCACGGGCTGGTGAACAGTAGCTGCTTGTCTAGAAAAAATGAAAACAAGTGATAGCCTAGCAAATGAGTATTGTAAATTTAAATTAACAGAGAGGTTGTCTGCTTTAATCTCTGAGTGAAGGGCACATTGCTTTCAAAAATATCTCAGTGAAAGAAATAATTCTAACATAATTAAGTTTTTGACTTACAAGATCTGTGAATGTAACTTTGAGAACTCAAGGAATTAAATCTTGCTTGTTGCTGATATATCAGCTGCAAGGAAATGTCTCATTATTCACAGAACCTGTAAAGTAACATTTAGGTATGAGTCTTGGTCACTAGCTCCCATGTAAGCTGTTTAAACCGTTGCAATGGTTAGCTAAGGCCAGATGGTGTGCTTCTGTGTCTGATAAAATTAATCTGCCATTTGGAAGAAGGTGAATTGGAAATTTATTTTCCCCAAATTAAACCTTACTGTTTTTTTTCAGAGAAAAAACACTTCTTGCAATGTCCAAGTTTTCTTAACTATGGCCTTGTGTCTAGTGAGGAATTATCAGTATGTCTATGTGGGACTTTCAGAACTATCAGGAGCACAGCAGGCAAAGCAGAGCCGTAACGCGGCCTCACCTGCCTGCACTGCCCAGAGCTCCTCCCTCGTGCTTCTAAAACTGCTCACGGAGGTCACAGCTCTTCCCTGAGCTCTCCAACACTGCGAACCTTCCTCTGTTTCCTTGTGCATTGCTTTAATTTACACTCTTTTGTTCCTAGTTTATTAGAACTGGAACGTTTTATTGGACAGCCTTTTAAAAATTATTAACGAAGCATTTTCTGTACTGTTATAAAGGATCAACTAATTTTATATTTGATCACCACAGCATCTGAAGCACTTCACAGTCTTTTTTCTTATCTTCATGATTTCCTTTGGACAAGCAAATGCTTACACCTGAGGAATGAAATCCCAGAGGGGCTGAGTCCTTGCTCTGCTGAAGTACTGAGGTAACTAAAATGGACTCTGACAACATGTAGATGTCTGAGTTTAAAACTATGACCAATAAAGTCCTGACTAACCTCTCTGAGATCTGCAGAGGCTGAGGTGTTTGCTGGCCGGGTTTGCTCTTAGCTTACTCTTATTCCTTGGATATATCTATATTAGGATTTTATTTCAGATAGAAGTGCACTTTTGAAGCTGATCTGGCTGTCCCTGTCACTATACTTCATGGAGCAGTCTCACAGCACTCAAGATGTTCCTTTCATGTGATCTAAACTGGGAGTTGTATCCCCAAAATGTACCAAATACAGTGCTGTAACATAATTTTCAAAAATATGTGATCTTTCACAGTGAGCCAATATTGATGAGACAACCCAGGAAACAGCGTGCATGGGTTCAGTGACCTCTCAGTCTCACGAAGTTCAAACCCCATTTCCCAGACAAAACTCTCTTACTGATTTCATTACAGACTAAGCTGGAAGGCAGTAGCTGTGGCATCAATAGTATCCAGCCTTGCTGATAAAAATACTCAAGTATTTGTCAGATGATGCTTGTGTATTTGACTGTAGCTGGGAGTGGGGCCACCTCTTTTCTGAGCCTTCATGCAGGAACTGGATTATATTTTTTCCCGGTTTAGACCCCAGTGGCAAAAACATGGAAATGCTTTAGGCAGTGGAATGTCAGAGAAGCTCCTGTGAGACAGCAGCCTTCACCTGTCGAGACATCTTCATTTTACTTAGTAGGGTCAGTTTTTAAATTGTTTGCTGCACAGAGATGCAGCTTGAACTGGATGGTGGAGGGAATAGTCCTTACCTCTTTTCCATGTCCAACACTTCTGACTGCTATACTTTCCTGGGGAGTGGAAAAAGCAGGTTTGAACCAGTTGAACTAGGCTTTCCATAAGCAGAATAGCACCCTGCTTGGTGTGTTAATGTGTAAGTATCCCTTGTGTACTCTTTGTGTACCCTACTTAGCAGACTCACTGCTAATACTCTTCCCCATAGCACCATCCAAGTAAAAAGGTGTGTTCCTTCAGAATTACTGACCACATTAAAAGATATTTTTGCTTATTACTTTTTTTTTTCCTTTCAGCATGATGCAAAGGAAACATGTTTTTGACCTTAACCATACTTAAAATTCATAGAAAAATTATTGGTCATCATCCAATCACCTGAGGAGGCCTGAATTTAGTTTTTGAAACCTCAAGGCATACCAAGCAAACATTATCTTTAGAAGCTAAGTTACCTTCATAACACTTGCCTAGTCTGCAGCTTAATGGTGTAATTATGATTTATTTAATTTTATGAAGTCATCAAAAATTCTATTTCTTTTCTGTATAGCTACAAAAATGCATAAGACCTTATGCATTGGGATACAAAAAAATGCAAATCAAAGTGAAGAACAATTCCTGAGTTTTATGAAGCTGTGGTACTACTTCAATTTTAATAAAATATAGCCAGCGACAAAAAAGAATTATAAAAGTATCTAATTATAATTATATAAAATGTAATTGTGGACATTATATAAATGTAAAATTGTATAAAGTTGCCAAGCTAGTCATATAATCACAACTCCATTGAAATAACCTTGATGGGTAAAATGGAGTCGACATTCCAGACAGGCATCAAATGGAGAGGAATATTTATTTTCCACCAGAATAATTAATTTCAAGTGCTTTTTTTTCATATTTTGATTCACTTATCCTATTTTTGTAATTTAACAATGTCAGCCTTTGTCTTTCCCTTTCAGTTTTTCTCACTCATTCCAAATTTAGGTAGAATACACCTCAAATTAGGAGCTGAATTCACCTTGTCTTAACCTGCTTAGCTACAAGGTGAAGGCCTACAGGTGAGCTATTGGCTTGGCTCTGCTCTAATCAATAGCAGTCCAGTCAACACCAGTCAAAGTAGTCTAGAGATTAACTCACTGCAGTCTACAATAGCCACCAGGTAAACCATCTTTTATATACTATTGCTTTTTACTAGATTTCTGTCAGCACTAGTAGGAACTAAGAGAGCTCGGAATTAGATGAATCCTACCCCAGACCATATTCTCTTGGTCCTATACATTAATCAGCATCTATGAGCATATGTTGCTGTAATATCCTGTTCTATAACAAGTTTTTTCTTGTTCCTACCAGTGCAATTTATCAGCAATTCTGTGGTCATATGTTTTATGTGACTTTGTTTCCTAGTTTTACATAAACTGTGCAACATGTAACATTTATATAAATTAGTGCATTATAATGATTTCAGTAATTCTTTACACCAATAATCATATTTAAGTCAAGGCATGTCTTCCAAGACACTTAAGTCTTAAATGGTTATATAAACACTCAATTTGCTGTGTTGAGAAAAAGGTCAATGACTTCAGATTGCTAAAATGCATATCCATTTTAGTAAATATTTTCAGTCTATGTTTCTGGCTTCCTTCCAGTATTTTGTACTTGTCCTGTTTTGGAAATACTTATGTTCTGCGGCAACATGCAAGAGATTGTCCTTAGGATTGTCCTTTTAGTTTCTGTCCAGAGAGGCCATTTACTCTTCTGTTCTTTTAGTATTTATCAACCCTAGCCTATTGTCAATCCTAGGTTTTAAGTCTGGAGGACACTCAAGCTTCTTCAACTCTAGGAAAAAAAAAAAAAAGACTGAAAAATACAAAATTTTTATTGGTAGTATTAGTCCTTTATTCAAGGTTTCTGGTCTTCATAGGAGGAAAACCTGGCATCTTAGTCTGCCTCCAGGAAACATTCAAAATCTTCACATTTTCACCCTGCCCATTGGAGTTGAGACTGTGCTTGTACTTTACCGCCAAGAGTATTATTTTAACCACACTGGTGTTAAAAGATGGAGATGTGCTACTTATTTCCTAGTAAGTAAGGAGTTAGCCAGCTACTGAAGCATGTGTCATATAGGTACAGAGACTGGAGTTAAAAAAACGGGCAGAAAGCCCAGTCATTCCACTGGAGTATACAAGAAAACCATAAAAAAAGCTACTTCATTGACAGGAAGAAATTACATTAGACAGTAGATAACAGAGCAGTAGTCTGTAGCCTAGATAGGGATTTGGGTTGTCCTTACTTATAAAAGAATGCTGCTTTCTTTTTATTGCCTGTTCAAGGTAATTTTCAAGAGTGGAATACCCCAGGGAAAAATGTGCTTGATAGGATACTTAATGCTAGACCAGATGGATCTCTCATACAGTTTACAAGTCCTTTCTTCCTTAGATTGCTACTATTGTCTTCCCTGTGCTGCTTTACTATGTTGCACTTAACTCTTTAGCACCCTTTTCAGCCCTTTTTTCTCTGAAAGCCCTCCAGTTTGACAACAAGAAAGCAGTCAAGGTGCAGTAGATGAAAGGGCTGCTTCTTTCCTGCTTCATGAATCCTCTAGGTACCCAGCTCCAAAGTGACATATTGCATTAGAGACATAGGTGTAAATCTCTGCCCACTTCATCTTTTAGCATTAGAGCTCTCCAGTGTCTTTTCTCACACAGAGAATATTTATGATGAAACTTATGATTATAATGCTCACTCTATTTCAGAATTACATTTTAAAGTGTGGGTGAATAAGAAGGCATGAAGTAAGGAGGGAAAGTAATGTTATGCCATTATGCTTATAACCATGTAGGTGTCTGCAATAAGTAGCAATCACTTCTTATTTATTAAAGCTTGCATGTTGGTCATAGAGTATAAAACTTTTGATTTTAACACACAAGTTTTAAAGCAGAAGTCCTGAGGAAAAAATAGTACACAAAAAAACCTTAGATCCCCACTTAAAAAAAAGGTATAGAGGGACAAAAGAATATGTCCATTTTCCATACAAGTCATTTCACCATATTTAGCTATCTAAAGTATATGCATTCATTGTAAACTTGATTTTACATCCTGTCTTAGCATTTAGGAAAAAAATTCTAAGACATGGGGTGAAATAGTTACTGAGGTTCCTGGGTTTTTCCTCTTTGACTATGGAATAGGCTGTTGAGAAGAGTCATCTTTCCTAATTCAAGCATATGAAGGTGGACCTGCTTGTCCTGTGCTCCTTTTACGGCCACTGTACAGAAGAAGGCCTCCTCAACAATGCAGTTCATCTCATCCTTAGTGCTTGAAGTAGACTGGATGAATCACTTTCTCCAAATCTTTTTTTCTTTCCACTACAAAAAAAAAGAGTTACTTATTCCAAAATAGACATCTAAGGTTCAGGTGTCTCAAATCTGGTGAGAGGAATGTTGGTTTTATGGGTTAGAAGACCTCGGACTTTTCCTCAATGCCAACGACTTGAAGTGAAGACACCACTGTTCAGAGGAGTGGGAGACACCTGTGCCTGCTGGTACACATAAGCATGGCACCTTGCAACCCTCAAGCAAATGGGCTTCAGAATCCAAACCCACAGCACTGGTGGAAGCAGGATTAATCTTGCCAGGAAGCTGGATTAGTTAATAAAGCATAAATAAACCACTTCTAGCCAGTCTCTGACTGGCACTGTGTTGTAGGAATGTTGCAGGCACACCAGCTCATTCTGCTTTTTTTTTTAACTGCATGACATGGAACAACACAATGGATAGAGATGGCTTCTAAATCTGCTGCTGGAAGTGAGAAGAGCATGTGGGGTAATAGATAAACAAGTGAACGTATTGCACTGAAATTGAGGAGGAGGATTTCACATCTGTTCAGGCTTTCAGTCTGTAGTCTTTGTTATGTTACCAACCTTTCAGGTGAGGGTAAGCAGTAATCCATAAAATGAACACACTGCTATTAAACTGCACACTTTATAATCTTAAAATTCTAAGATAAAGCACATCAAAGACCTCTAAGTTATATTCAAAATTTCCATGTGGGTGTAGAAGTTTTTTTAAGTACAGTTCATTTCTATCATCTCTGTGGTCATACTCTTGGAAAAGCCAACTAAGATCTTTTTAAAGAAGCTCTTTTCATTTTCAGTCTTTTGTGACTCAGTTCTATTATAATTCTGGTCCGTCACACATTTTTTCCTACAGTCCTTTTATATTTTTTTTCTTTTTTTTTTAACTGCATGATGTCTTTTCATTTCCAGTCTTGTCCCATCTGATTAAAATTGCACAGCTTTTTCAGAAGCTGGATCCAGTAATTGGCTTTCTAATATCATCTAAATCTTTCCCTGCTCCTCTATACAATCTGACTCTCCTGCAGAATGGACATCTTTGTTTCATTCCTTCTCTTTTATGGTCTCTCTCTCTGACTTTCATCTTCGACCATGTTCTGAAGCTTCATGTTCTGAAGCTTCATGTTCTGAAGATTGCTCTTGGCTTAAATTTTATTTTGTTCTTCATGATGGGAACTTCATCAGCTGATCTTTGCAGTAAGAACAGACATCAGCCTGATGTTCTGCAGGTTTTGGCAAAGGTGGAGGATGGGATCCAACTGATGTCCCACTCCCATATCCACCTGTAGTCTTCATTAGTGTAAGAAAAGTGGAGTGCTGCTACCCCAGAGATGGGGAGCTTTGCTGTCTGTGACCACGAGTGAAGACAGTCAGGCCAAACAGGTGTAATGGAAAGAGAGATGGACAGCCCACAAAGAAGCTCAGGAGCTTTGTTGCCATGAGAAGAAGACAAGAGCAGCCGTACATTTATTTTGTATCTGTTTGAACACTTATTTAAGAAGGCTCCTATTCGTTATTCTGAGTCAACCAAAGAAATGGCACAAATAAAAGTAGCAACATCTATACAAATAAGTTATCCTTTAAAACTCTCAGCAAAGAAAAAAAAAAAAAAGAAAAACTAATCATTTTTACAAAGCAAAGGAAAAAGTCTTGCAATAGACTTTAAAGCTCAGTCTTTCTAAAAAGAAAAAAGAAGCCAGAAAGATCTGAGCTGACACCCTGCAGAACACAGTTCTACTGAAAGATGCAAAACCCTAGAAATACCATCTATATAGAATACAATAAATTTAAGCATTAATTTCCCACAGTGGAAACAAAAGCACTTACATAATATTGTCTCAAGTGTGAATATTTTTCAAGGGTTTGTTACTCCTTGATGCTGAACTCGTTAATCTTTTAAAGCTGTTTTCTTTGTGTCTCCTTATTTGCCTGATAAATTTATTATAGCATTATTCACTATCAGCCAAAAATGCTCTAGCAAGCCTGTTGTAGGTTTTTATAGCTACAATCATTCTTCTACATTTTATTTACGATAGCGATACCTGTAGATTTTGACAATTAAAAGCTGGGTTGGATGCCGGTTTTCCCTTTACAGAGCTATTGATTTCAATGCGTCACTGGGAGTTCTGCCTACTATCTCTCCTCTAGTTTGGTTTTTATTTTTCTGTCCTCAGGCTCTACTCCATATAGTCGATACTGTCTTTTCCAGTGCAACTCTCTGGAACACTTTGCATCTGCCAACATCAGGGGCAAGGTTCCTGAGTGCAGTAGGATCTGACATAAGAAACTTCGCATTTCAAGCATCTTTTTTGTGAGGTGGCAAAATCCTTGTGCCCTTGAAACTGCATGCATGAACTTACTCATTCAGAGATGGTCTGGTTTTAGAGAATTAATTCTGAATGAACATTTCATACACCATATGTTAAGAATTCAGACAAGTATGCCCATCACCAAGGAGAGAAAACAATGTCTTTTACTTCTGTAAATCAACTCTCTGATGATTCTCATACAAGCTGTAAGTAAAGCCTCTATCTGCTGTGCCCCAGAGGATGCTGGTGACCCTGTATCCTTGCTTAGAATTTACCATGTGACTTTACCCCTGCATTGCCTGGGTTAATTATTCCTGCAGGACAGGAGCAGTTACGAGCTTTCCAAGGCCAGTTCAGTATGAAGACCTGTTGTTGTCTCTTCCCACCACTTTCCAAGACCTGCAGATAGAAGATGAAATGGATTTTAATATCTTTATACAATTCTTGCTAATCAAGAGAACTGCCTGTTTTACTTACATGTATCATTACTGCTGTTGGATTGTGCTTTTACTCTTGCACCTGTCTGCTTGCCATCCTTGTTCAAGATAAGAATTACCAACTGAATTCATTAACCATTTTCCTTGTCTTGAAAAAATTTATTGACAAGACCTCATGACATTTGTGAAAAGTAGTGTTTATGAATGAACGGTAAAGGTTCAAACCCTAGAAATGCAAAGTATATCATTCAATGCAATAATATTTTTAGCCTTTTACATTTCAAGAGTTACTCTCCATTGAGAGTATTATTTCTACAGTATTCTCTTCATGTAACATCTCTATGGTAAGCAGAATAGAGTCCCATAAACATTATAATTCCTGATCATATATATTCTTTTTTAGGAGATGGAAGAGGATGGAAGGAATGTTGCTGTGTCACATCTCTACTAGAAGCTCAAGAACTACTTACAAATACTTTGTACTTTCCGGTAGTCATCTGTGCTATTTCCCTCAGACTGTGTCAGCAGTCACAACATTCATACGGGACCCATATGGCATCACAAGAAAAAGAGAGATAAACGCGCGTCATCTGTGTACAAATAAGTTGAACTTCTTTCTATACAGGCAGTCCAGTAATAAAAAAACACCTGTCAGTCCAAATCTTTAAACTAAAATATTATTATCCCATTTATTATTCCCTTTTCATATTTTGCAAATTCTAAAGAGGAATTATTGGTCCTTTATTCAGGGGAAGAGCTTAAATCTAAAAAATAATTCAGTTTAATTTTGGAAATTTAACATTTCTCTACTTGTAGAGAACAAAAAAAGTGTCACTAGACTCTTTGAATGTGTGTATTATGCCACTTTGCAACCCTGTCTTACCGTATGTGAGAATTCAGGTCTGATACTTTTAAAAGAAGAGAACACCATATTGTATGTATCATAGAATCATTCAGGTTGGAAGAGACCCTTGGGATCATCAAGTCCAACCATCAGCCCTACTCTACAAAGTCCTCCCCTACACCGTATCTCCCAACACCACATGGGGTGGGGATGGGGACTCAACCACCTCCCTGGGCAGCCTATTCCAGTGTCTGGACACTCTTTCCATGAAAAATTATTTCCTAATGTTCAGCCTAAACCTACCCTGTTGTAGCTTGAAGCCATTCCCTCTCATTCTATCACTAATCACTTGTGAGAAGAGACCAGCACCAACCTCTCTACAATGCCCTTTCAAGTAGTTGTAGAGAGCAATGAGGTCTCCTCTCAGCCTCCTCTTCCTCAAACTAAACAGTCACAAACGTAGCTCCATAATGATTAATGATGTATCTCTTCCATCATGATTAATGATGGAGGAAAGTGATTCTATTTCCTCAAGTGTGATTCTTATATTTACTTACACTTAAAAACAGAAATACATAAACAAGTCACCCATCTTCTTGGTCTCTTACAACCAAACTCCAGGAAAGAAAACTGATCCAGGTGATGAAATTCCAAGTGCAGCTTTTATTTTAAATGGAGGTGAAGAAGGTCTTCTGGCACTGACTGCATCTCAGTGCTGCTGCTTCAGCACGGATATGGAAAGAACATCAAGCACGCTTGATTTCTGGCTGATCCTGATACTTAAGCGAGGTTCTATCGCAGTTGCTCTGGTTAAAACTATCAAGCA
>VXBJ01002461.1:0-19634 GCA_013400055.1 Nycticryphes semicollaris
GATTCTGTGATTCTGTGAATAAGGGTTCTAACGCTTCAATTTAAGAGAGTTTTTAGGTAACTAAATCACCAAATTTAAAAATCATTACATGGACCTTTGAAATATTTACTTAGAAAAGTATTGCATGCATGTATATATATGCCTTGTTTTATATTATTTTGAAGTGTAATTGCAAGTAAGTTGATATACTAGTAAGCTTATAAATCAGGATTCACACCACACAAACTGAAGACAGGACATGTGTAAAGGTATGGATGGTTATACTAGACTCAGAATCTGCCAAAGAAATATAGAAACCACTATATTTAAATGTGTGATTTAAATTAGTAAAGAAAGGAGGACTGGGCTGAAAATTTTACAGTAGCTGGACATAATGGGCTAGAGACTTAAGTCATTATGTTGATCTCTAAACAAGTTACAAAAAGATGCGCAGTCATCTAAAGAGAGATCAAGAGAAGGATCAGGAAGAAAAAAAATGTGATTAGGGATCACAGCATTTCCTACAGCATTACAGTCAGGATTTTAAAAATAAAAACAGATGTCTAGAACTATGAAATGCTGAAAACAGACACATAACCAAATAGAATTAAACATTCCATAGGTCACACTCAGGTTTTGTTAAGCCTTGTAGCTCAATGTGCGTATTTTACAATACCAACTAGAAGCCACAGTGAGATGTGTAAAACCTCCTCATGCTAGTCATGATACAAGCCTGTGAGCATCTACTGAACAAATCTACCTTTCACAGAAGTCAATTAAGCAATTCATGTAAATACAAATAATTACAAATTCAGAGTAGCACCCTGCTTCTCAAATGGTGTTGTTGATTTCACAGCGCTGTAGAACTCAATGCTAGTTACTCCTTGAGTGAAGGAACAATAACTTGAGAAGAATAGGGGTAAAGGGAGATAAAATACTAACAAGTAGGAACAAGATTGCTGATGCTTTTTAAAACTGCATTGCGGCAATAAAGTAATATTTATCTTCTCAATTTCTACAGACCCAAACTGATAACATTAAAATAGAAATTATGGAAGACAGAATGAAATAATCACTAACAGTCTGTACATTGCTATGATATGCACATGAAACAAAGCTCTGTTGACTGCAATTACAATGCATACTGTTTCACGAATATTAAGTAAGTCTTAATTTTTTTTTGTGGGGAAAGTCATTCTCAGAAGTGAAACAAACTTCTTCACTACCACATCTCATGTTACATCCCCACTGCCAGTCGTTCATTACCATGAGCGATACTCATTTTATTCTTATTTCATCATGACCCCAAAAGTGCACAATGCCTTTGCCTTTTTGAAGTCTAAAGGGATGCTACTTCTCTTCTTTTTACGTATACAGGTTGCCGTGTATCTATTTCAGTGAACACAGCCAGAAAAACAGGACCTACATTACCAAGAGGATTGCACAGGTTTGTGATGGTCTTTATTAGGTGTTCACTTCACAGTTTGAGGTTAGGCCTGGAGAATTCTCTCTCTCTCTCTCTCTTACCAACAACGAGCAGCCACACCGCTTTGTAGAGCTCCTTTGTGCCAGAACTGCTCAGTGTAACAGCAGACTTGAAGTGTACGATGAGAATGTGTGGCACTCAGCCCCGCGTTTAAATTCACGAGGCAATCCCCCTGATTCGACAGAGACAGCCAAGAGAGAAGCTGGTAGTAACCGCTAAAACATGCCAGCTGTTTATTTGGCTTTCTTCCCTCACAGATTACTAAACAGCACAGACTGAAACAAAGGATTAGGAAGGCTCATGATTTCATTTTGCTAGAAATGCCACAACTAGAAGGGGATGTCCTGTATTATAAATTAAGTATGAAATTTTGCTTTTTATCCCTATTTCAAATAGAACCAAAGTCAAATCAGTTAAATAAAATTAAAGCAAATAAATTAAAATAGCTGGCATTTTTCAATGGAAAGAGAAAGCTTTTACAGTCTGATTCTGAGCAATCACCGTATCGCTACATGCTGTACTAACTGCAGCAGGAATTCAGTATTCAAAGTCTTGAAACTTGTTTTCACGATGCAGTAGGACAGGGTGCTGGATAATCGCCTTGAGGCTCCCCTTCCCACAGAAAGTTGGACTAGATGATCTTTTGAGGTCCCTTCAAGCCGGGGCAGTTCTACCATGATCGAAATACTATTTTCCCATTGCTTTCTAACTGGGTTATCTTAGTACCCTTTTTGCTCCTTAACAAGTTTAGAAGCAGTACACTGGAATTATATGATAGCTATCAGCGCAGGCTGAATTTCTTCATCAAGTAGTGGGGAGTGTATAATTTTGTGCACTGGACTGATCATGCAACTCGTTGCTGCTTTAGGCAGGCAGTTAAGGTAATTGCCCATCATAGAGACTCTTGCACTGATTGCACGCTAGAAAGAGGAGGCAACTGGTTTCCCACTCTCTCATTTGCTGATATTAGCTTTATGTTGCTACCACCAGATCTATGTTCAATGCATGACTCTTTACAACTTTGTTTACATGGTACAAAATATAATTTGTTTACTACAGAAATTCTTAAACAAGCTTTAATTGTTCATTGAGAACTGAGGCAATTCAAAAAACAAAGCCCCATTTCCTCATAAACTAATAGCGTTAGAAGTCGATTTAAGCAACAGAACAAGCAGTTTACAAACTATTTAAAAGGCATGTTTTCTTCCCCGAGTAGTTCTTGGTGCCCTAAATGAGAAAAATGTGCCCATTTAATAGAAACAATTATCGGCAGAAGCTTTTGCTTTCTAATTGAAGTAGAGACGCCACTGGAACACAACTTTTCTTTGTCATGTTGTAATTAAAGTTACTCCTTACACGTTTATGTATATGCACGAGACAGTGGTCCAAACACCTACATCTATGTGATTAGAACATTGAAATAAAGATGGCTGTGATTTTTCGCCTTTTAATGAGTGCAAATATAATAAAAATGGTAAGGTAGCAAGTAATCAATCTACTAGTCCCTATCCACAGAACAGATAAAGCAAAGACCACTAAAAAAATGTCTTCTCACTTAACCTTGAATGATATAACCTTTAAATTATATTGCCACTGTTTTCAATGCTCCTGCCTTTTCCTGGTATTGCCAAAAGCTATGCCCATTACAGCCACTGATGTTTCATGAAAATGGTTCCTCTCAGTATAAACATGTAGCAGTAGCTTTCAAAAGGTTGAAGAGAATGTTTTATAGACTGTACTGCTGATAGGTAGAGCCTATCAATAGCCTATTACATCAAAGATTCCAACTCTCAGATTTTGGAGGCTGTTAGCGTTCCTTGACCAAATATCTATAATACAGATGACTCTAAACTCATCACTCTAAATGCCGCTACTATAAAGGAGGCCTAAGGCATTGAACTCAAATGTTGCTATGTAAATTGCAGAAGAGGCAAATCAAGCCACATGCACATGTCTGTTAGCACCCATCTAGAAGGAACAGTAAGGCAAATTCCACTTTTTACACTGCTGAGGCTTTTCATGTCACTTCAGCACACAGGTACAGCAAGGAATACATTTTCAAAATGAATTCTGCTCCACAAAATTCTTATATCAAAAGGCTTAAAATTCTGTCTTCTCTAAATGTAATCATCTGACAGAGTTGAGGACAGCTGCTACACTACATTCTTTGGACTGTCTCACCAATATTTAAACAAAACAAATATATATTAAATAGTTATATAATACAGTACTGTGTCTAGGTGTTAACACTTCTCTAATGCATGTAAAAAGTCTCCAATTTGAGTATGTTCTACTAACTTAAAGAATACAGAAAAGTATGTATTTACAATGTAGATCATACTGATTTTATGTTTCATTATATTGAGCTCGCATGTCACAAATGCAGAGTTTTATCTCATACGTAAGCAAATCTGAGCACATTGCAGGCGTAATTCAATATTCTTGGAGACAAATACTTAAGTGCACAACAGGACAATCTTACCAGTAGGGTGCAAGTGAGAAACATGAAGGAAGATGCTTGTGGACAAGATGTGTCCCCTAGCAGGCAAGAGCAGAGGCTGACATATACTTTGCTTTTCCAGGGAACAAGTGCAGGCACGTCAGATAGCTGTGGCAGAGACTGAAATGTCAATTATGTGAGGAAACAAAGAAAGTACTCCTAAGAATAGTAACGTCATGGGTTTATCCTCGTGTCTTCAAACTTTAATTTGGAATTTTTTTGCCATTGACAAGATTCCTTTGGTTCAAACGATTGCTTACCAAGGTCTAAATTGCTGCTGGTACAGAGTTGACACACAAATCTGCCATTCTCATTTTGTTTCTACTACTTTGTGCCTACAACTGAGCAAAATGCTGTTCAGACCAAATCTCTGAAATTTCTTATTCACCTTGCTAGCATCAGTGTAAAACCTGTCTTTTCATAACTAGTGATAAAAAGGATTTCCAGCTTTCACCCTGGACAGCAGGGTTTTGAGGTACCGAGTGGGTAGCACCAGGGAATAAACCCAGGTTTGATCAGAAAGATGTGCGTAGGCAGCTTAAGGAAGTCTTTCCAAAATTATGTCAGCAGTGTGCTAAGCTCTTGAAGAATATCCTATTGATTTGAGAAAGCAATTCAGGCTTGAAACCTCCATCAATCCTTATTAAAGGCAAAGAAATATGGGAGTCAAAGACAGAAATTACATGAGTGCCTACGTGATCTCTCAGTGCCTTATCTACCATTTTGTGTAAGTCTCCTACGCCAAAGAAACAACCCAAAATAGTTTTAACCCTGACCTGATCTGTTTCTCTAGAAAAAAAAAAAATAATTGAACATTTAAAAAGAAAGAAGTGAGGTCTCTATATTAAATTTACCAAAAAAAAACCCAAACCCAAACTCCATCACAAAACACCTCAGCTCTGTCTGCAAGCCCAGCTTCTGTTCAAAATGCCACAAGATGGCTCTGGTGGGTTTGGAAGTATCCGCTGATCACCGTTTAAACCCGTGGATGACATTGGGCTGGTAGGCTTAGCTGGAACAGAGGGCTGGCACACTGAGGTCAGGCAGTGCCAAACAGGCAGCCCTTCTCTGCTGTCCTCGCCTGGCTTGTGATTAATATGCTGCTTGTTCAGTAATTGTGATATATAGCAGATTATTATATTAGTTTAATGCAAAGAGGTTGATGTGAAATGAGGGCAGAGAGGACAAGATTGTCTCAACACATTTGGTGCACTCGGGGACACCAGAAAAGGCTGAGAGCCCAGCTAACTTTAAGTAACAAAAGTGAAATTCATAGAAAATTATACAGATAAATAAATTACATTCAAGCTTTCCTTGCCCAGGACTGTCAGGTCCCTCCTCCACATCACACCAACTTCTGACAAGGCTCTTGGACTAGGTTCAGCTTGTTTCCTTGGACCTTACAGGGACATGTCTCTCACAGTAGACTGTCATGATCTCCACAGCATGGCACATTTCTAATGAACACTAATCAGCTTTGGAATAGCCAACAGTACTGAAATGTAAATTATGCCTGTTTGAACTGAGCTGAATACAATAGAATCCACTCACTGGGCTAAAGCAAAATTCAGCCAGCACCGCTTCAGTCACACCTGGTTAATAGTTGAAAGTTACCTTTGTAAGCACTTTTGGAGTAGCAAATTTAGTTTCTGCTGCTCATGGTTGACTCTCAGAGATGAGAATACACAGTGCCATCACAACTTCTCTTACCAGCTTTATCTTCATTTAACAATCTCAGACACCAGGAAAAGTTAACCCTATTCAGCAACAAATGTGTAAATTGTTGTTGCTCAACAGTGGTCACCAAGCTAAAGTAACAGGTGCAGGGGATATAAAGCAAGCCATAGAAGACCCTACTCTTTCCTATTGTGGACTATGTTTTACATCTGCTCAGAATTACAGAGCATGCAAAGAAGATTGACAAAGGCAAGGAGCTGGAGTCCCTGCTCGCTGTTCCCCAGCAGAGTTGAAGGTGTGTGGTGGGGAGGCCAGCAGGCAGACCCAGGACCCCCAGGTGCCGTCCTCAGGCCTAACACAAACTTTCAGCATGACACAGTACCCCTCATTTCATCTGCCTTTGTAGCAAGGCAATAATAATGATACTTTCTTTGTCCTGGTTTTCCTCCTACCTTCTCTCTTCAGATAGTAATTTATTTGTGGAGGTATTATTTTTCACTCTGTGTCCAATAGCACAATAGCCCAGCACCAATCCCAGTTAGTGCATTGATGTGTTAATCCTGGACATCTAATAAAGAGCTGAATATATATTCTCTATATTTTGAAGAGTAGTAATTATATTTTTTTTCACAAAGCTGTACTTTTCCCTCTTTCCTTTAATAAAAGTCCTCAATATTCAGCTGAGAAAGTAGGAAGTTATTTATGTCTCCCCGACATGGGAGCATAGTTTGGTCTCAGACGTCATTTAAAGCAGCCTCAAAGCTATTCAAAAACTGTATCAGGCTGGCTGCAGCCCCAGATCAATTGCAAGGTAACTTCAGCCTTCTTTCCTCTGTCCTGGCAGCTTCAGGGACATGCTGGATGACCTGACTAGACTTCTTTCAGCTTGTACTCTGAGTATCCATCTCCAGAAAGATGGTAAAGTACTTATTCCTTTGTAACACAGGAGCAGTTCAGAGTTAGGAACAGTTTTCAAAGTATTTAGGTAAGTAATAGAGCAGATACTGAAAATCAAGGTTAATTTTTTTTGTGTGTCTTAAATTTAAATTAAAATTTTGAAATCTTTCAACTTGTTTGAAAGAATACAAGTAATGGTACTTCTAAGGATTCAAATGAAAACATACAACATATAAGTAATTATACCTCTATTTCTGTCTTAGTACCTATTCATATTTAACTCCCTCAAAACACATACAACCAATGCACAAATTTGTTCTCGCCGGATGGGAACTATTATCCCCTCTTGCCATAAAAGATAAAGGCTACAATTTTGTTTTGGTTTTTTTTTTTTTTTTTTGAAATATTTCTATGTTATAAATGAAGACAAAATTAAAATATCCACAACTACAAAGTTCTACCCATCTGAAAAGCCTCTTCTGTGAAAGATAACAGCCTGGCAGCATGGATTAATTATGAATTAATAAACATGGCTGTAGTAACCCGTAGCTTCCAGTATTTTGAGTAGACAGTGTTTGCAGTTACATATGTAAACACTGTCTACGTCCTTAGAGAGTAGGTTTTCTTCTTAAGGAGGGTAGATAGAGCAACACTCTTTAGAAATTTGTGTAGTAATCTCTCTTGATGTTTAAAAATGTAATGCTGTACAGCATAGACTGGACACCTGCCCTAGGCAGCTAAGCCTTACACAACCATTCACTCACTTCTCCCAGTCGAACGGGGAGAGAATTGTAAGGACAAAAGTTAGAAGACGTTAGAAAAATATTGTAGGTTGAAATAAAGACAGTTCAATAAACAAATTAAAAAGAAACAAAGAAAAACAAATCCAAGAAAAACAGATGATGCAGAAACACCCAATGGCTGACTAGCAGTTGACCGATGACCAGCCAGTCCCCAAGCAAAAGCAGCCCTGGCAAACTTGCCCCACAACTTTTATTGCTGAGCACAATCATAGAACATAAAATTGTCTAGGTTGGAAGGGACCTTTAAGATCATCTAATCCAATCATCAACCGATCTCTGATAAAAAACAACAACCAATCACTAAGCCATGTCACTAAGCACTATGTCAACCTGTCTTTTGAATACCTCCAGGGATAGTGCCTCAACCCCCCCCCCGGGCAGCCCATTCCAATGCTTAATAACCCTTTCAGTGTATAAACTTTTCCTGAAATCCAATCTGAACCTCCCCTGGTGCAACTTGAGGCCATTTCCTCTTGTCCTATCGCCTGTGACTTGGGAGAAGAGACCGACCCCTGCCTCTCTACACCCTCCTTTCAGGGAGCTGTACAGCACAAAAAGGTCTCTCCTCAGCTTCCTTTTCTCCAGGCTGAACAACCACAGCTTCCTCAGGCTCTCCTCATAAGACTTACTCCCCAGACCCTCACCAGCTTCCTTGCCCTTCTCTGGATCCGCTCCATCCCTTCAATGTCTTTTTTGTGGTAAGGGGCCCAAAACTGGACACAGTACTTTAAGTGGGGCCTCACCAGTGCCAAGTAGAGGGGGACAATCACCTCCTGAGCCCTACTCACCATGCTGTTCCTTATACAGGCCATGGAAAGGAAACATTAACAGTTTCTCAAACACAACAGCCCACTGCGATGAAGTACGTCACACTGTTCCATGTGGTTTTTAACTCTTAACAGGTAAGATACATAAAACTATTTAGTAGCAGGAAATGTCGGGCCTTTAAAAAGCGAGGAGTGACTATGCACTGCTCGTCACTCCTCTGGAGAAATGAGAATGTACCCACAATACATCTTTTGAAGCTGATGTGAACTTTAAATTTCTCTTGGCCAAACTCACCAGTGAGTAGCCTTAAATCACTTGTCCCCTGTGCCACTGAACTGAGCTACCAATGCCCTATGGTAAGGAATACCCTTGGGTCAGTTGGGATCAGCTGTCCCAGATGTGTCCCCTCACAACTCCTTGTGCACCCCCAGCCTACTTGCTGGTGGAATCGGGTGAGAAACAGAAAAGGCCTTGACTCGGTGTAAGCACTGCTCAGCAATAGCTAAAACATCAGCATGTTATCAACGCTGTTTTGTTCAGAAACCCAAAACATAGCCCCAATACAGACTGCTATGAAGAAAATTAACACCATCCCAGGCAAAACCAGTACAGCATGCCCATTGATATTCCCTCATACACTGATCTCAGCATACCCTCCAGCCAGCATTGCCTACACCTGGTACATAAAAGGTGCACAGCACTATCCAAATGTATCAGCTGTGGCGTGGAAGCTTTATCATTGCACTGGGATGGCTGCTCAGCAAGACTTACTCACTAGAGTGTCAAGCCAGCCACATCATTTTTACTTCCAGTAATTGCTCATGCTGAAAAAAAGTCTTACGCCTTGTCTCATGGTTCTGGTAACTCAAGGCCCCTTTGGATCTCCCTGTAGTGGGAGGCACTGATTTGGCCAATTACATGTCATACTATCTTAATCCCAACCATATACATGGATGACACCTTCCCTGCTGTATGAACAGTGAGAAATTAGCAATTAGTACCATTTGTGTGTTACAGCTTTATCCTTCCTATACCAGGTATAAGGTAAGGGTATGGAATCAATCCTTATCAAGCACACTTCTTTCTGCCATGTGCTAAACATTCACACTTAACTACACATCAGGATCTGCACAGAACATCCCAAACAGAGATGGTGCAACATGTACATTACCACTGCATGTCTATGACTGGCTGAAGCACATGAGCAATGGTGAGGCTGTCCACCTTGAAAATGATCCACACCACCTAATCCTAGAACCAAAACTCAGTGCAACAAGGTGCTAAGTCATGTAGGCCAGCCCCAAAAGAGAAAAATTAGTCTTGAGGTTTTTGGAACACAGTATCTATCACTCACACTAGCTGGACTCAGACCTGTCTGGTGACTTAAACACACCATCAGCATAACATTGTTGTAAAGCAATATGTACAGCTCCAATTCTTATATCATAGAATTATAGAATCATAGAATCATCAAATCATTTGGGCCTTCAAAGGTCATCTAGTCTGACCCCCCCGCAGCCAGCAGGGACACCCCCAACTAGACCATGCTGCCCAGGGCCTCATCGAGCCTCCCCTTGAATATCTCCAGGAAAGGGGCCTCGACCACCTCCCTGGGCAACCTGTTCCAGTGCTCCCCTACCCTCATNAACATTTCTTTTGATGCAGCCCAGGATGTGATTGGCCTTCTGGGCTGCAAGTGCACCCTGCCTGCTCATGTCCAGCTTCTCGTCCACCAGCACCCCCAAGTCCCTTTCCTCAGGGCTGCTTTCTAATACCTTGTCACCTGGTCTGTATTGATACCAAGGATTGTTCCAGCCCAGGTGCATAACCTTGCACTTGCTCCCGTTGAACCTCATGTTGTTTACTTGAGCCCACCTATCCAGCCTGTCCAGGTCTCCCTGGATGACATCTTGTCCCTCAGGTTGGTGTCATCTGCAAACTTGCTGATGTTCCTCTCAGTCCCTCTGTCCATGTCATTGATAAAAATGTTAAACAGTACCAGTCCCAGCATGGACCCCTGAGGGACACCACTTGTCACTGCATATATATATACATATATATATCGGATGATGTCCGGTTTTAATTTGCATTTTCTTACTTTATTTACGAATTTATTAGATGCTAGTCCTCATATATTCCATGCTTCAACACAGTGCTGACAATGTTCTGGAGGCCAGGGTCACCCTTCTCAGGGATGACCCAGTCTACAGCTAGCACCAAGGGCAGCTAAGACACAGGCAGCAATGTCTGACTAAAAGGTCCCCATATCCTACTCTGAGGGGTTCAGGGCACAGAGGTTGCTGTGGGTGCAGGGGGTGTTAGAGAAGCCAGTAGGGCTACAAACTCCCACTGGAGGTTGGCTGTAGTGTCCTGACGGGATTGGAGGTTACCCTGGTGTTGTGGAGGGCTCCTGGGACAAAGCCCAGTGTCATGGAAAGGGCAGGTCCCATAGCACCCACCACGGAGGTAACATCCTACACTGCCTGGGGGGCCACGTTCCATGGTGTTGGGCCTACAGGTGAGCTAGTGGAGGCCCAGGGGAGGCCAGGCAGCACTAGCAGGTGTGCTGGGGCCCTTGTGGCCAGGACGAGAGCTTGGTAGTACTCTTCTTCAAAGATTAAGCTTATACAGAAAGATTTTTATCAGTTCATCTTTTTTCCTCTGATAATTCAAAATGGTTAAAATCTCCTAAAGACACTGGCAATCAGAACCTGATACTTGCTGACAGCTGAATCTGTTTACTCCCTGTTTAGGATCTGCTAATGGCAAATTGCTACAGAGAGAAGTCAAAAATCACGAGGATGAAAAAGTGTTTTCCATACCATAAGCTGCTGCTCCCAGTATTATGGCATCTGAGAAGTAACATATATAACATCTTCAGGCTGTCAGGAGAAGAAATGTGTTTTGCTCCTTTCTTCCTTGTTCCCCACAACTTTGTCACACAAAAAGATAAAGTTTGCTTCTCTGTTTCCCACTGCAGACTTTGTTGTGGGTCTGAACTATCAGCCTCTTTCAACCCTTGATATGCTCTTACTCTTGAATTATCTTCGTGACAGCAGGATTCAAGTGTCAAAGAAGCAGGATTTGGGGTAGGGGTGGGAAAGCAGGTCTGTGGATAACTCTTTTTTAAGCTCACTAGACTTCATATATCATAAGTCACTTTAACGCTCTACTTTATACTTGCATAATACACAGTTATTGTGAGGTAATTGTTAAAGTTGTCAGATCTAAATATACAATCCCATTAATGAATGACACGGACTGGAAATGGGTTTTATAAGTCTCTCTCCCATATTATATTTGGAAAATTGAACTCATTATATTTTAATATTGGGTTAATATGCTGAATAATAATAAGTTGCATTTATATTGTGGCTTTCACCCTGCTAGATTCTAGAATGCTTCCAACTACAAGCATAACGTAGCACCTGGATGCAACCTTCTCCATGGCAGGCATAAAGTCAGCAACAGCAGAAGCGAGAGGAACTTCAGGCCATAGGTCAGTATGGTCAACCCCTAGACTTAAGCCACCGGTACAGAATCCTTAAGTTCACATAGAGCAGAATAACTTAGTTTTAAGATAGCATTTGAAGTTCTGAAGCCTACGGACTTAGTCTCCTTTTAAAAAAATGATGGCACGGATCAGTCCTGCGTGGAAATGAACCAGTACTCCACTGAGGTACTCCAAAAGAAAAGAAAAAAACTATGTTACAGAAAATTTCTTTTGAATGCCTAAAATCATAATGAAATACATCATTCAATCACTACTCGCTTTTTTTCATGAGGAAGAGGATTGGAGGGGATAGATAGAGAAGAGAGGGGAATGGTTCAGAAAAATTTGTTTTTAATCCAAAATAAAATTGGAACAGGTCCCAATTAAGTGATCAGTCTGATTTCTATTCAGTTTTGCCAGCCCAAGTGGGTCCCAGTATCACTATTATGCCCGGTGTCATGTGATTAGTCTCATTGAGAGAACACAGTTTACATGCTGAAAGCTGATGGTATGAAGCCTTTAGCAAGAATAATTTGTACACCTGCTTTTTTTGGAAACTTTTCAAAGATGTTTCTTTTGGTGAGGGGGAGTAGTAAATGAAGCTCTGTTTAAAAGAAATGCCTTTTTGTGGAAACGTTCTTGCAACAGGAAAAGGTAAAACAATTTCACACGTTACTCTATCAATTGATATTAGTTTTGATTTTTTCAGCAGACAATCCTCTTCATATAAGGCCAATCCCAGCTTTCTGTCTTCTGATACAGAAGTCAGCCCCAAGCACTAACACATAATCCTTGAAGTCAGAAACTAGAGATACTTATACAATTGTAACTTGGATTATTTTTTTTTAAACTCTTATTATAAACCTGATGCCAGATTTTCAAGACAGCTTAGCTGCCATCTCATAAAGTAAATGAAGAGGTCAAAAGCTACCACATACAGTTGTGGTTTTTTAAATCAATCAAAGATGATGAGAGTTGCAGCTGCTCAGCACTTTTAAAAAATTGGCCAAAATTTATGAGCCTGGGGTAAAATACTTTTCCCATGGGGATAAATACTCTTCATCTGACTTGAGGTCACAGTGAGTTGTAAAGGATTTTAAAATGGCTGTGATTATTGTTTTCTGTTGAGTTCTCCATTCATTATTGCAGGTATATTCCTGGCTTCTTGTTCTTGTTAGTTGCTACTAGGAGAGCAAGAGACAGTAATGGCTGTCAGAAGCAGTAGAAAGCTAGACGAAACTATCAGTAAAGACAGACAAAGAATCAAAATGGACAGAAAAGCAAAGGACTAAAAAAGAAGAGGGCTAAGCAACACTTCTCTCAGCTATTTGAATCTGCATTTCTTATTTAAAACTAAAATTTTGTGGCCTCTCTCATTCCCACTCAGCTTCTGCCATCAAATGTTATAGAGAAGTTATTTCAAGAATATTTCCACAAATAGTCACACAGGCAGACATTTTTGACAAGACTGCAGACCACTGTACATAAAGAGGAGTGCTTCTATGCAAGAACTCTTTATCTCCCCGTCATCTGGAAAACTAGCAGTAATGAAAGTGTTTGTTTCTAACTCTTGCACGGGTATGGTCTTCCAAGACATATCAACCTGTTATCTCAATGGGTTGGCTTGCCAAGCAGTGAGGATCAATGCATTTCTGGCACTCAATGTGACCTTCTTCCTACACTCAATCTAGACCAAACCATTCAATAATCACTGCACAGGACAGGTACCAATTAATGATCAAACATTGGGAGATACTAAGATTTATAATCTTAATGGACATGTACATTATGCCTATCTCAGAAATTAGAAACTGTAAGAAACTTAACTGATAGACAATGTCAAATTTCAAGTAACACTTTGTTGCTTTTGATATTTTAATGTCTTTTAGTGGTACAATTGGAAAGCTTATCTCTTCTTCAGAGAGACTATCTCCCTGAAGACCACAGTGCTACAAAGTTGTATGGTAACAAAAAAGCAACCTAAGCTATTTTATTTATAAAATGTGAATCTACTCTCACCTCAGACAATGAACGCAATCTCAAAGAGCAGTCCCTGATTTCTTGAAGGAGTCATTCGAATAAGTGGCCAAATACCCAACAGATTTTGAAATGAAACTAAACCTGAACAGTGTAAACACTTTCATTTAAACTTTAAAATAACTTTCTCAGAGAGAGAACGAACAGCACAAATCCATTTTGTAGATAATATTAAGCAATCATTAGCAGAAATAGATTTAGAAATAAAACAGGGTTTATTGAAATCCATCTATTACTGACATTATTAAAAGATGTTTGTAACAAAATTATCCATTATTTTTTATTCCTGTTATAAAGGTGTTCAGGGACCGGTTTTCACTATCAGAAGAAATACTGTATCATTGATTAAGACTTCTTTTTGCATCTTTCAATTTTCAGCAAGGCTCCTTCTCTCCTATAAAAGGCAGGTCTTTGATCTGAGAACACGTTACTTCAGAATTTTTTTTTATTTTAATAATTTCAAGCCTCAAACTAACATGGCAGGTTTGAAAGCATTGTTCTAAATAGATTGACAGTTGCTATTCACTAATGTATTTCTGGTGAGAATGTTTAGGATAGATATCCAGAGGGAACAGAGGGCCCTAAAGACTTTTTGCTTTTTATTTTGGTCCAGCAGTTCATGTCATTTCCTCTTACTAAATCACTGAGATTCCACTGATAACTCAATTCTTAACTGGTTGAGTTAAGATCCTACAAGGATGACCATTTTACAAATTAATATCAATTTCACTTTCAAAGCTTAATTATTAAAAATCAGGTAGTGAAAAGAACACTAACCCTAAATTATCTTACTCTCTATCTATGGGGTATCAAGTGTCCACATCCTGCTTTTTAAGCTTTCCCATAAGCTTTCTAAGAGCAGCAATATACTCCAACAAATAATTTCCAAAGTCTTTGATTATCTACAAAGATTATCTTTATTCTTCCTGAAGTCTAAAACTACATGTTCAATTTCCCAACCATTTTTTGAAATCATAATGCTATGGAAAGCCAGTGTCTCCAGCTGTTTTAATAGGTAGCTGGTAGAAGCCCTATATGCCATATAAAGCCTACTTCTTAGTAGATAAACCTTCAGTTCCATGTGGCTGTGATTGTGACAGATGACACACAAGTAAAGGCTTCATTTGCATCAGCATCCAGATAAATTTGTCCTCAGCTCAGTGAACATGGAATCAGTATAAGTCATTAGCTTGCTTATTAAGAGTTTTAGAAAAAGAAGACAAGATGCAATGATTAGGTTGTCCCTACCTGTTCCTACCTTAATACATCCCAGAGCAACTTCCATTTAGCTTCCAAGACAAAAAAAATCAGAATAAAAAAGCACGTCTTCTTATGGGTTCTGCTTTGGCAATACCTTTGTTTTCTGACATTTTATCTTTAAAGTAGCACATATGGTGTCCCATAGACTCTTACTTTATCTTATACCTGAAAGTCCTCCACCTGTGATTGCGGCAGTGAGTAGGCTGAACATAAGTATGCCATGCTATTCTAAAATACACACATTCTAGCAGGTGAAGTAAAGGTATTGAATATTCAGACTGGAAATTTTTCTTCGGAAGCATGAGGTCACAGATTCCAATTGCCTCTTTTTTCTGGTCAAGAAACATTGATCATATTTAAATCATTTGGTCATCACAACTTCATTTGATTGAATGGACTGCTGAAGTGGAAAGCTTCTACGTAGCCAGAGCTTTTGAAGTGCCTCACAGCTTTTGAAGAAGTATAAAAGTGGCTGAAAAGCTCCTTCTTATGTATGTTTGCAATGTAAGCCCTGAGGTGTCTGTCCTGCAAGTGAGGGAGGACTAAAAGAATTACAAGAAGATACTGAGCAGTTATTGCTCTGTTTCTAGAAAAACTGCTTAAATTTATTTCATACATCCACAGAAAACACTGGCTAATAAACAGTATTTGCAATTCTATGTAAGAGAACTGTCCATATGAAGTGAGGAAGTGAGAGTAATAGAGGTATGAAATTGCCATTGCATGTGTCCTTTTCTAATACAGTATGGAGATATGCCAGAGTTGAACATTACAGTACTTGAGGTATTTATTCCAGAATACTATTATTATTTTTATTATATTCATACTGAAAAGATTACCCTCAATTTCCTTCACTCCATGGTTGGTCCTATAAAGATCCAGCTAATTGGTATCCAAACAGTTCAACAGTTACAGCTCTTGCTGATTTTATTGTGCCAGCAGCTTCCTTTGCAGACATTGTCTAGTACAGTATTATGCTAGTAAACTAAACAGGGCCAGGGCACTATGGCACGCAACTGTCCATATTATTTAATTGCTAGTACACTCCTTGGCATAGATTTGACTCATGGGAACTAACACTCTTCCAGGCAACACCTGGGCACAGTTTGGAGGGTAAGTCAAGCCTGGGAAGGTTCCCAATATGCGATACAGACAAGGCTGGTGTGTTTTATGAAGAAGAAAGTTTAGCCACATGGGTGTAAGCCATGCTCTGTCACTTGCCTTCAGGGCCACAGACAGAGCAAGGGCACTTTTTATTTACTTTGTATAGACATAGACATTGAGACCAATTTTCTACTGACATCATTTTGACTCATTCTACTGAAGCCAACGAGTCACAGTAGATGTGTAAAAGTCAGAGAATCACTGTATCTGTTTGGTGTGTATTTTGGAGGAGGCATATAAGAGATATGGCAATTATCTTCTTTTAAAAGTAACTTAAATGAGGTTAGTCCTACTTTATATTTGCCCACTAAAACTGCATCTGCTTTAATCTGATTTCTTGTCTCTTCTAAACACTTGCAGGTAAACTGACACAGTTTAGAATGTAAAGATTCAGTCTTACAACAAAGATTTTGGCTGCTTAGCTCTAACATCACAAAACAGGTCGTCAGCAGCTCAGTTTCCCTTTCCTTTTAATTTCCTGCTTTAGGATATCGAGATTTTTGTACCATTTTCATTCATATTGACTGGCTTTGGTCATTAGCAGCACAGCACAATCCAGTACTACAGTCTGCTCACGGACGAAGGTGCACCCAACAGCCTGCTTACTTTATGTGCAACGAATTGGAGCATCATTCCTTTGCCTATCATATATTCTGCTCAGATCATCTAAGAGTGAGCAGCACCTGTTCGGCATTCCCACACATGCATCAGAAAGCAAACACCTCATAGCCCAAGGATGCACAGTAGGTGGCCTTATGCTGAACCTAAGCTTTTGAGTAGCTTTGATGTTTCCTCTCTGGAAAAAAATCTGTTGCCATGAGGGACAATTCCCCACTCTGTTATACCAACACACTGGGGTAGCTCCATCAGTTTGCAAAATTACACTTTAAGATAAGGTAAAAAAAAAAAAAAAAGAAAAAAAACCCACAACAAACCAAGAACCAAAAACCTTTCTGTAATGTTCAGACAAAATCAAGAGCAAATAGATACTGTGGAAGGAAGATTAGCCTTATACCTTTACTGTTGTTAGTCTACCATGCATTGTTATTTTCCTAACCCGGCAAAAATAAAAAGTACCTTCTGTGTAAAGAATGCCTCCCTCTGTTTATGTGTGCATGAGTTACATGTTGCTCATTTAGGCTTCCTGAGATTTCCTTCGCAATGTTATTGGTATGTAGCTGTGATACTCTCATCCCAATTTGTACATTTTTACGCTTTGATGGTTTATTTGGCTTTCCATTCATATTGTCTGAACTACCTGGCTCCTTTTCAGACTCAGAAGCCCTGCTGCTAACATGATACAGCAAGTTCACAATGCCCCAAATAAACATAATAGAGATGGGAATTATATACTCTCTTCCTCATACAAAATCCCACCCCAAAATGACCTATCTTTCACTCTCTCTCACAGGCACATATACACAACTGCACAGAGTTAAGGCTCCTTGCATAAACTCAATCAACTAAATAACTTGGCCCTTCAAGCACAAAGAAATTCTGCTGTCTTTTCAGCTACTCTTTGTTGATTACAGCAAGCACCCAGTCTTTCAGTGTGCTACCCTCTTCTAGTGCAACTCCACAGATCCAACTTGTTCCCAACAGTCCCTTTGGTCAAAGACATAAATATATATCTACAGATAAGAAATCTCTGGGAGTAATTACTTCCCCTGTCTGCTCCTCCCAGCTCAACCCACATGAACACAACATGTCTTCACAGAGCACTTTACAGACTCTCAAGGACTATCCCATACTGACTCACCATGCCCACCACACGCTTCACCCAGAGACTGCAGATATTTAAAGGCAGGAGGGTCTCCCACTCATCTAACCTATTTCCTCATCTCTCTGTTCCCCGCGTACACTTGGTCTTTCACTGAAGGGTAGCATTCGCTCTTTGCTGCTTTTTCACCATTGATACTGGATAAATTAAAAAGAAGGGCAGGAGAGAGGGAGAGAAAGATGGAAAGAGAAAAATACAATAACAGATCTTAGATCTGAACAACAGATAAGTTAAACAAGGCAATTTCTTTTAATCTCAGGAAAAAAAGTTGTTAGAGACATGTGATTTTGTGTGTATGCCACTTTGAGAGATTCTCCATATGTCATAATTTATCACAAAATTAAACATAATTATAGATTAAACTAATTTTTTTTCAAAAGGAATTATTAAAAAGGAATAGATGAAACATCGGTACGCTTACAGTTTAATGTACTACAGTAAAGTTCACAAAGAATACAAAAATAAAAAATACCATTACAATTTCTAAAGAATGGACATTTTTGGATTACCATCATTACTTTCTTAAGAGGTAGGTTTGTTCTTCCATGTGAAAGTTTTCACAGTTTAAAAATTCAAACACCCAAAGACTGGGAAATGACAGAACTAAGATCATTCTTCTAAAAGTGTTTTTTGTAGTTAAATAGTTTCTATTTTTCTGAGCAAGTAAAAATCCCTAGAATTTGATCTTGCCAAGACTGCTTATCGGCCAAACTGGAATCGTTTGTTTCACTGCACTAATTACCACCATGCAAGCATATGAAGCAACTGATGGCAGCAGTAGGTTATTGTCCTCTAGGTATATCAGAACTAGAGCAGAATGAGGCAGAACAGAAAGGTTGAGGCAGCCAAAGCTTGCCTGAAGACTCTGCAGCTGCCTCCTCCTCTGCTGCAGAGATCCCATGTCATGGCAGTTGGGTCATTCCAACCAGACATGGAGCAGGTGACACTAGCTCTGTTCTTTGCTTTTGGTTCCAAGCCTTGCACCACATGGCCCAGTTTCCAGAAACACAGGATCAGACACTCCTGTTAATGGCAACAGAAACCGGTTTGGACATAGCAAGTTCCACATAACACTAAGAGTTCTGAAAAATCTGGGATTATACAATAATGAGCCCAAATTAGTGAAATTTCTTTTGTACCTCGGTTTTTCATCAGAAATATGGTTAATGCCACATTTTATCTTACCCAATTACTGCAAGTGCTCAGGTATAAGAGCAGCAAGCAACAGAGAGAAACTAACAAGAAAATAAATAATTTTGTCCTCAGTGGAAGATTGAAAAAACTGTAGTTCTCTGGATCTTCCTTCTTGCACTTCTTGAAGATAGGAGTGACACTGGCTTTCTTACAGTGTTCAAGAACCTCTCCCGGTCACTGTGACCCAGCCATCGAAAGTGGCTCCACAGTGACATCAGCCAGCTCCCTGAGCACTCGTGGGTGCATCCAGTCAGGCCCCATGGACTTGCAATGTCCAGTTTGTTTAAGTGCTGCCTGTCTCCCTTCTTCACTGAGGGTAAGTCTTCCTTGCTCCAGATGTTTAGGTTGTAAACTAATGAAAGAACTGCTTCCTGATAATCGAATCTTGTGCTAAAGCCAAATAAATAATACAGAATAATACATCACTAAAGCTAAAATCAACATGTGTTTGGAATGTTCTCACTGCTGCAACTACACAGAGACCTGCTCTGGGGAGCTAGAGTTCATAGCTCTATTTCCTGAAAAAGAAAGAAAGGAAGGAAAGAAGGAAGGAAGGAAGGAAGGAAGGAAGGAAGGAAGGAAGGAACAAGGAAGGA
>VXBJ01002461.1:19701-48789 GCA_013400055.1 Nycticryphes semicollaris
AACTACTACTGTTCCTAGGTCTTACTTATTATATTGCTGCTACTGTTGTTGCATCGTCTACGAATTTGATTAGGGATGAGAATTCCACTGCTCTACGCACATATAATGCTATGGATTACTAGAAGTCCTAAGTGTATGTCATACACACAGTGAAAAAAACACCTGCTCCAAAGAGCTCATAATTCCCAGGTTAGAGGAGGAATGCCAAATCTATTCAATTAAAAATAACAAGAGAGAGCAAGTCACATGAGAATCACAACAATATTCATTTGTTCACAGGTCTAAAAACAAATAAATAGGTATTAAACTACTAAAAAGTCTGAGAGAATAATGAATTCAGGAAAAATGAGACATATACATTGAAAAAAAAATGCCTTAAAAGGACTGTCTGCTAAAATGGAATTAAGGGGAAAAAGGAAGATTTGGCACAGTGGAAAAAGACAATATTTGGTGCATATAAGACACATATTTTTCAGATACAAATTTCCTTCTGCCTCATATAGACCTGTCCTCTAATAATCATAACTATAACACATGAAAAAGGCTAGGCAGAGAAAATACTTTATATAAGCTTCATACCCAGAAAACATTCAGTCTAACATTTCCCCTGCAATTCGTTCCTGTTTCCTCTTCCATTTAATTTCATAGTCGCATATTTTAAAGGCCGTTGTCACAACCGTGTTGATGTTGGCAGTGTTACAGCTACAAAACCAGAGGCATTATGGAAGTCAGGCCTACAGTCTCAGGAGCAAAGGGAAGAAGGGGTTGCTTGCTGACTGCAGCACTCTCTGTCACCCCCGACACAGAGTTCATTAAAACCTTAGAGACAACCAGCCTTCTTGGAAGCAGGGCTAAGTGTGACAGTGGGAATTGCAGAAGTTGTGAACATGAGGCATTGTACTAAGAAATGGAGGCCAAACACACCTGTCTTTTTCAGTTTCTCTGGATTCTGTCATTTTATTTTTTCAGCATCTATCTCAGTATTCCCTTTCTTCAGAAACAAATATGCTTCTCTACATATTTTATAGTATTTGCTTACTTTCTAAAGCCATTCTGCTTGTGTATTCCCACTTGCAGGCAAGAATCTGCTCAGAATTCTTTAGATTTTTTTAGAATTCTCCCATTTCTTTGCTCCTTCCCAGTACCCAGGTGTATTTTAACAATTCCTTTCATATTTTAGGACTTATTGGCTCAAATATTCATCCTGGCCCAGCTCACATATAAATCATGTGGACTATGTATTCTCAGAGAAACACCTGCCCTCTGCACAGTAAAGCAAAGAAAAATTCAAAAAGGATATTGAACAGCATTAAAAATAGACTACAAATATGCAATGCTAATTGATGTAGGCTGCATACTTGAACACTGTGTTTAATTTCGCCCTTCTCATCTAAAGAAAAGTACAGTGGAGAAACATATAGCCCCAGAAAAAGCAGTATATTATGAGAAGCCTGTTAATATTCCTATTAGATCATGGGAGTAATAGGTGCGTTCATTTCAGAGAGGAGACAGAAAAGACAGACTGTGCAGGGTGCATTATTAAAAGTAGACAAAAATGGCAATAAATTAAAAAACATTTTTTTATCTTCTCACTCAGTTTGAGGACAAGAATATATTTCATAACGTTGAAACAGTTTTACAGTGAATGAATAGAAACTTTGGAAATAATATACCGTTAATTGTCTCATTAATTAGCATGGACCACTGGAGCAGTCAAGACAACAGCATCATTGTGCACACACTACACAAGTGGAGAGCATCAGACAGCATTTGCCAGAAAAACTGAGAGCCTGGAGAGAGAGAGCAGACAAAAGGCAGCCGAGGGAGCGAGCACACACTCACCAGCTGGGCCCATGTAGGTGTGGTGGCTTGGTATGGATGAATAAAGGGTAGAAAGACCGGACACCGAAAGAGATGAAAGGAGAACCAGGCAGGGGAGAAAAAAAAAAAAAAACAGAAAGGGCAGGCGTGGAGCAAAGCTGGAGCAAAGAATCTGTGTGGGAGGGAAGGAGGGAATGGGCACAAGAGCCATACAGCTCCAGGCAGCAAACGCCCAGAGATAGCTATGTGAAGGTCATTGCTTTGGCTGCTTTGCAGCTGCTTCTACTGCCGGCAGTCTTTGCTGCTTCCCAGCCCTCCCCACGGCCAGTTTAGGGAGGACACTGGTCCAGGGGCCACCACCTGGGTCCCAGCACCCCAGGCAGGCTGCTGGGCACAGGCAGCGCCAGGGCAGAGGTTACCATCCCACAGCAGCACTCCCTGCCTTTTGCTTTGCATGTGAAGACTCTCCATGGCCTTACTGCAGCTAGGTGAAGGGATTTGGACAGGTAAAAGGGCCTGTGGTTTAACGTGAGAATGAAAAACGTCATGTCAAGTGACAGTAACCAGCACTAACAGTTGCCCTTGTGTTATTTTTTAATAATTCAAAAAATGTCTGAAGGAGATACTTTGATGTATTTAAAAAACAGTGTCCTTTACAAGCATTTAAACGCTTTATTCCCTAAGATTAAATGGTAAGAGGCCAATGTCCAAGAGCGGTTACCAGAATAGCTCGCTCATTAATCTGGACATTTAGAATGACTCCTACAAGTTTGTATTTGTTTTACAGAGTCAAAACAAAGTTTTACAAATGACCAGGGAATCAGTAAAGCTCACCCCTGTGCCTGGCAGATGTTAAATGTAGTGCATTACTGATTCTATACTACCTCCATCTTCCGACATGACTCATTAAATCTTTTCTATTCATACTCCTCCTTTACACCAGCAGTACTTTGATCACTGCATATAGTAAAATACTGTACAATCTTTTCAGCAGTGTATTAAGACTCTAAGAAAACTGCTTATATAATAAGGGAATAAGGAATAAGGGAACTCCCATTCAATAACTAATATCCTGAGTTCCTGCAGGTAGTATATTAAGTCATCAGCATAAAAATAGGTATTTTGCTGTCTTTCAGTATAGTCTCAGTATATAGGCCTACTTTACAGGCCTAAATTTTATTTAGATTGTAAGTAGCTTGAACAATGAAACAGCAAACACAAGCCCTGAAGGTGCCCCTTCTCATTGTTGATCTACTCCCATTAACCTGCATATAATAGAGGAGTGGAGAAGTCTGGGCAGAATGTAGTTAAAAGGGTTTTCAACTAACATACCTAAGATCATTTTCGTTTGGATCCTGGAACAGTTGCCAGTCTGTTCCCCTGTGACTACATCCCCAGCTATGAAGACCCATTAGTCTCTGAACCAAGTGGTTTAGGTCCAGTGGCAAACAGTGTGGTGGGAAAGCAGCCTGGGAACGCTCTCTGGCACATTACAGCCAAGTTAATACTTCATTTAAGCTGCTTATCTGAAATCCATACTGTGAATCTAGTGGAGGGATTTAGGACCAGAGAAGGCATAAGCATGCAGAAGCGAACTGACAACTAACCCATTTCTAATACATTTAACTACAGCCAAGGAAGAGGTTTGTAGTTCAAAATGCTTAAGAAAAAATGTGAAACACAATGCTAAGAATAAACTCATCAATATTAAATCACATGCTGTTTGACCTACTGGGTTCATCTCTGCCTTTAGAGCGTAACAGAAAAACAGAACTCCTAACTTTTTTTGGAATACAGAGCAGTGATCTGTGTGCACAAGCCACGCAGCAGGACCACACCTGGAATGTCACACCTCATGGACAGACAAAAGGCTGTAATTTTGTCCTATAAACATTGCTGGGAGGGAAGTGGGGCAAAACTTAGCAGTTGGCCTTTGCATGAAGAACCCAGTGTGATCTGGAGACCTACTTCAGACCACATCTTACAGCACTGCAGATTGCAAGTTGCTCTCAACCCACTTATGAAAAAAGTAAACAACATGTTTCAGTACAGTTTGGTACAGCTTCTTCATGCGTAGCCAGCTGTCTTTACTTTTTGTGATAGTCTTCCAATGAAGAAAGCAATATTTAAAGAAATAAAGGAATCACAGAATCACAGAATATCAGGGATTGGAATGGACCTTGAAAGACCATCTAGTCCAATCCCCCTGCCAGAGCAGTAACACCTAGATCAGGTCACACAGGAACGGGTCCAGGTGGATTTTGAATGTCACCAGAGAAGGAGACTCCACAACCTCTCTGGGCAGCCCCTTCCAGTGTTCTGTCACCCTCACCGTGAAGAATTTTTGCCTTATATTTAAGTGGAACCTCCTATGTTCCAGCTTGCACCCGTTGCCCCTTGTCCTATCATTGCCTGTCACTGAAAAGAGCCTGGCTCCATCCTCCTGACACTCACCCTTTACATATTTATAAACATTAATGAGGTCACCCCTCAGTCTCCTCCAAGCTAAAGAGACCCAGCTCCCTCAGTCTTTCCTCATATGGGAGATGCTCCACTCCCTTAATCATCTTTGTTGCCCTGCCCTGGACTCTCTCCAGCAGTTCCCTGTCCTTGTATTGAGGGGCTCAGAACTGGACACAATATTCCAGATGGGGTCTCACCAGGGCAGAGTAGAGGGGGAGGAGAACCTCTCTCGACCTACTGATCACCCCTCTTCTAATACACCCCAGGATGCCATTGGCCTTCTTGGCCACAAGGGCACAGTGCTGGCTCATGGTCATCCTGCTGTCTACCAGGACCTCCAGGTCCCTTTCCCCTGCGCTGCTGATCTTTGAATACTGATCTTTGTCTGAAACAAACACCTGATGTGCTACCAAAGTATGAAGAAAACTACTGAAAAACTTGTGTTTGAACTGGTAAAATTTCATGTGTCAGTTCTCTCTTACAACTTCTGTATGACAGGTTTGTATTACAAAAAACAATGTATTGTAGTAAAACAATGACAATTAGGAAGCTAAAAAGCGGAAAAAAAATGTTTCTGCTCTTTCTGAATCCACTATAAAAAGATAAGTCTGGCAAAAGACATAACAATAGAAATAATGTATTTTAACAAGCATTAAAATTGTATAAATACCTCCTGTTCTCCACTGCTACGATCACAAGGCCATAGCCATCTATGCCTTGCCCGAGAATAATCAATGCCATTAGAGAAGTGGTGATATATCAGACTTCATGAACTATGTGTAACACATTAAGTGAAAAGTAAATGTAGTCCAGGTTAGTACAACAGATATCTGTAACTCTGCTCAGACTGAGTGACACGCTTGAGGAATTCTCTAGGTGATTTCCCTGGCTGCCAGATGAATCAGTTTCTGATCTCATTCAAGACTAACATAAATAACAGGGATTTGCCCCTCTCCGCTACAGCTTACAGCTAAGACAAATATATGGCATTGGCCACCCAGGAAAGCACTTTTAAAAGGAAAGTCCAAAATGCCTTAGAGCTTAAAGAGCAAAAAATCCAGATAGCTGAACATTGAAAATATTGCCCTAATTACTTCAGGAATTAAAATCACTTTATTTTTTAATAACCAAAGGCTAAAACAATTATTTCTTTTCAAATGACCTACAGCTAACATGTTTTAACATGGAATATGAAAATCAAAGGATAGACCAAGGAAATCCAAGCTGCAGTTAAAAAGCAGCACCAGGCTTTTAACAGCTCTCTGCAAGTTCTATAACTTTTCTTCTGCCCTATTCCTTGTTTCTTTTATTCAAATCACAGAAACATACTGCCCAGAATACAACTCGGAGTTGATGGCAAATCCCACATCTGAGTGGGTCTAGAAACTATCCCCAGTTCTCAGTGTCTCCTGTCAGAAGCAGCTTTCTGTATGTCTGGCTGCAGCACTGTTCTTCTCACTTTGATACAGGTCATTAGGCTGGGACTCCTGTTGGAACCATCACTGAAATGGCAGCCCCCAGGGATTACACTGCTGCCAAATTCAGATCACGGGAGTAAAAAAACACATTCTCAGATCATTTTTTAAAGCTGCTTTTAAACTCCTTGTTCAAATATAGACTCTTGTTATGGTCCTGATCCTATATCCTTGTTGTCCAAGGACAGGGTTGCAGCTTAAATTCATTTTCCTGCAGGCACACAATTTTCCCTCTGAATATCCCTGCAATAATAGTATCTTGCATGCATGCTCCATGTTTTGTCTGAGGAATTCAAAAGGGTGTTATAAACATCCAGGGACACATCCTGCTCTCTCTGCAGCAGTTAGAGAGCCTCCCCTGCTGAACATCTCCTAACACGCCGAGTAAAGAGGGCACTAATCTGTGGAGTGAGGCGCTCGGTGTGACCTTGCACAATGAGGTGGAAAACAGAAACCCCTGCCAATAAAACAGAAGCTGTGGGAGTTCATGCAATTTGGGATCTGTGGAATAAGAGCTGCCAGCCTGCTTTTATGAAAATGATTTGTTTTGCCACCCAGACCTCCTTCTGGGCTTGTCGGTGCACATCCAGGACTGCAACAGACCCCAGCTCTTCTGCCTGTGCTCTAATCTGGCCAGACACAAAGCAGATTCGGTCAGGGATTAATTAGATCAGGCAGAAGATTGTGCAACAGAGCCCTAAAAGTGGTGGGCCAGACCTGGCTGACAACCAGTCAGCCTGGCCAGCAAGCAGATCGAGCCCGACTACACAGGCTGGTAGTGCTTGATGTGCAAGATGGGTTTCACCACCTTATTACTAAGTAGAAATGATACACTCTTTGCGTAGATTTAAAAAACAGAATCACAGACGTTAAAAGAAAACCCAGTGCAGACAGTGGGTGATCTGAGCATAGAATCCAGTATGTGAATACTGCTCTGAGGGTGGGCATTTGCTAAAAATGCTCACCACAGTCTAATGATCAATAACCACCTGAACCCCAGGCTCATTTTTGTGCTCCTATGGAGAGCTACAGAGACAGAACCCTTCTGAAAAGAGGCTGGGTTTTGCCCCGTTACCGGTGGCTTCTAAGTAGCAAGGTGAGAACAGCAGATAAATAGACTTACAAGGCTCCCTGAAACTGGCGTGTGTCAGTAGAGAAAGGGATCATTTGTGTAGCCCATACAACTCCTGGTTGGGTAACTCAGTGCCCACAGCTTAGCGCTGCACAGAAGTTTTGCTGCTAATTGGCTACCCATTTCAGCTAATTCTTTGCTGCATGAGCTAACTGGGTGTGGAGCCAATTTACACAGTTTCCAGGGTTTTTACATGGCTTTCCACGCTGCAGAGCCACAAACTATCCTTTAATTGAATTAAACACTTAATTGTGCTCAAAAATGTGGAAAGAATACATCCTCCCAGCTAAGAAACAGGAACAGATACTGACCTATGAACTTGAAACCTCTTTATTCCCAGTTTAGTAATAATACTTAGAATTCTGAAATTTGTTTGATTGTCAGGGTTTTGTTGTTGTTGCTTCAGAGATTTTGAATAGTAACTATTTTCTGGGGCTTAGAAAGATACAAATAACTAATTGTTTTTCCATAATTTACATTAAGTATTTTAAAGGTAATATAATTAAATTAAAATTAAATTAAATTTAAAAATATATTATTTAAAAGGTAATATAATATAATTAATAATACAAAAAAATCAAAAGATGTCATTTGAGCTTTATGACAGTTAATATACCACAGTACCAGTGTGATTACACAAAATGACGCAGGCAATTATGTATGGAGTATGCACATGGTCCTAGGCTGTTACTTAAAAGTCCTACTACGGAAAAGTTAGTCCTTCCTTTCAGTGGGGCTATATAGAGTTTGTAATACATCCCTGAACTGTATCCCCTAGCAGAGATAGTAAAGAGATGGGTACACATACACAAGCACACACTGATACACACAAGCAGAGATAACGTGAATGAAAGAGGCACTGTGGAAATAATTTCCTTTTGTTACCATTGTTTTTCCCAGTATTGTTCTTTGTTGAGAAAAAAAAGTGAGACAAATGAAAACTGAAAATTCCACAGGAGATCTCACAAAATTTCACACAGTGCAGAAAATATTATTGCAAAGTAAAGAAAGACAGATAGAGGGGTTAAGGGGCAAACTGATGGCACTTTTAAGGACAAAATGTTTAAAAAAATATAGTTTGTGTGGTGCATTAAAGTAATCTTGAATTATTAAGAGAAACTCCCCTTGTGTCCCCAGGTGCTTTACAATACCTGTGTAGTCCATACCAGAAGTTCCAGATGCTTTGTGCTAGAATCGCATTCGTTGGCGAAGCACAAATTTAAGACGACAGGAAAAAAGAGGTCTGTGTGACCAGGGATTGATAATGGTCCATAGGGCCTTTCACCTTTACGTTACTAGTTCAAATCCAACCACCTTGTTAAAGTAATGCCTAAAAGTTGTTAGGGTCTGAGAGCTGTTCAGTCGTCTATGCGAAATGAATGCAATGATCTTTGACCGGCTCCTTGCGGACTAGCAGTCAAATCACAGCTCTTCCTCCTGCCTATTTTTAAGGGTGACTGTTTAAACTTTAACAAAGACGAAAAAAAAAAAAAAAAAGAAAGCAAGAAAGCCCTAGGAAGAGCATCTTAACAGTCTACTTTCTCTGCAAGCAGTAAATGCCATATACTTAGGGCATTTAAACTTATTACTGAAGAGCAACTTAAATTGCATTAGCACCAGTGGACCTTGACTGTATGAGCTATGAGCACACAAAAAGAGGTGACTTCCTCTTCAAAAAGATAGATAATATGCATATGAGAAAGAACAGGGGGACAGAATCAACTCTATTGACTGCATTTACGCTTAACTGCAATCCTCTGCCCCAGCCACGCTACGCTGAAGGAAGGCTTTCAGCAGCACCACTCTTCCCAGCACTGCAGATTCAAACCACTAATGTATGCGTAGACCAAATACATCACGTTTTAAAAGCATGTATACAAAGCCAGGGCATTTTCCTGCCTTTGCTGCAGTAAAGTATATCAGTACATCGCTGGTATGATTACAGTAACTTCTACTACAGGGTTTTCAAATACTTTCTCAAGACTATTTAAGGTCTGAAAAATAGACATTATTCACGGAAAGCTTCAACTGTGTCTCTGGTAAGAGTGCAACGGGGTTGTGGCTCCACTGCTTTGCAGTACCGTACACATAATCTGCAGATCAGCACAGCTGCATCCAACTACTTTTACTCTGAAAAAGACAAAGGTCTAAAATCTCCATGCCAGATGAGGCAGCAACACTCAAATCAGAGGAAGGCCCAGAGAACATTTCTAAAGAAAAAAGGCTACTGAAGGACACATGCAGTATAGCTAAAAGAAAAAATCCCATAAAACCGCAAATACCTCTGATGAATTTTAATTAAAGTCAGTGTGTAAAAATAAAATACAAAAAAATATCATTTTGAGGCCTACAAAACTTAAAGCAAAAGAAATGTCCATTTATTTAACATTGTTGGTTTGCTTTGTGTGTTAGCACTCAACCCATATTGCCCTTCTCATCTCTCACATGTCACATGTTTTTGGGCATTTTTGAGAAAAAAAAAAACGACTGTAAAAGACTTAAAAATTATGTTAAGGGATTTTAATTCATATGCAGTCTCTCTATTCTCATAGTATCTCAAACGCTCAGATGCTTTTTGAAATTAAAAAGCTTTTCAAACTAGAAGCAGCTTGGAAACTGAATTCACCACCCTCCTCTTTACCCTTACTCTCTCCTGTCTTTCACACAGCAAACTGTCTGTCCCAGGAATCAATACACATATGCTTAGACCATGATACAATTAAATTTGTTCTGAGCATTTACTTATGTTTCAGCAGCTTCATTGAATTCTGAGCTTGGAAACATTTTATATTTTCTACTATATTCCTGGCATAAATGTTGACTTTGCTAAGCTTATTTTTCAGCCTCAGAAGCATATTTAATCTTGTGATGAAGAGCAAGAACACCAGGTGAACAGCATGCAAATTTTCAGGATCCTGTTTGCCTTACAGGGACAGTGATTTTTTACTGCAGATTTAATGTGACAACACAAATCTGGCGGTATAGCATTGATTAATATCTGTCAAAACACAGAAACCCAAAGCAAAGGACACATCCTTAGTTTCCTCTATTGTGCAATGATGTACGGTAACACCGAGCTAAACACACAGAAATCAGCAATGGTGGGTAAACAATGTAGCAGCAATGTACATTTTATACGGTGAGTGCAGCAGAAAGGCAGGATGAGGTTAAAAAATAAAACTGTACTTGACAGTGAAATTTAAAACATTATGAAGTGGACTTCCTGAGATCAGTTTGCCTACTGTAGCTTTTCCACCCTTTACCCCAAACTTTGCATAAATTGCACCATATTCACACATACTTAAACAACGCACAATTTACCCACTCATATACATTATTTTCATTTATTAATTATTTTTATTATTATATTCCCAAAGGTTCCTAGCTAAAAACTGTGTAGACATCACACCACCTCCATAGAACGTATGCTGTAATACACTGTGCAGGTACACCATCAGAGAACTTCAACAGGCTTACTGGTATGGGATCAAGAACCACAACTTAGATGAGTTATGAAGAAAGGAATCTGAAATATTTAGACATAGCCTTGGCAGGAGGATCTGAGGAGGCCTGAGTCAAAGGTAGTATCTGTATTACTGACCTGACAGACAAGATGGTGATTGAGAGACCAAGCAGTAAGGAGGGTCTAAGAGGGAAGCCCTTTTTTGATCATACCAATCTTGAGTTCCTATTATAATATCTGGGGCACTAATATGTATCTGAGGCAGCAGCACAAAGATGTCAGTTGTATTTATTTGTGGATGGGACTGTAGAGGTGATGTGCAAAAGGAGAGAAATGGATCGGAACTAAAACTCCTTAGGATTTTGGCAGAAGTCAGATCAGGACACTTCAAAGGATAAAGGAAAGGAATGATGAAGGATTTAGGAGAAAAACAAGTAAAGTATGTAACCAAAGATAAAAGGTATGATGAGATTTAATGATATCAAAACTGACAGTGTGAGAGGAGGACAAAGAATTGGCTAAGAGAGAATCATTAGATAATTTGGTAAGAGCAGTTTCAGCTAACAAGGAGGTCAGAAGCCAGTTTGAAGGGGTTTATAATAGCACTGAAGATCACATGCTTTTAACATAACAGAATGTGAATGCATAAAGAGCACATTGAGTGATCTTGGAGCAATGGTGGGAAGCAACAGAGAGGGAAATAGAGTCAGGATGGATTTCTAAGGATTGGGAGTGTTGATAAAGACTCTTGAATTACAAAAGGAAGGAGCTAGAGAGACACAGTCAAGAGAAAATCAAGAGAAAATGACAGCACGTGAAAGAGAGGTCATGAAATTGAGTTTAAAAGGATCATTGGGGAAAAGAGAAGTAGGAAGAGGAATAGATGAGAAGAATCTAAATCTGCAACAAAAGACCAGTAGAACAGTAGCATATCTAGCTAGTTGTATAAAAACAAAACAAAAAATTCATAGTAAGGGTTCAACAGGGTACACAAAAAGATGGAGCCTTGTGGAATCTGGAGCCTCCATCCTTGGAGACACTCAAAGCAGCACAAGGCTCCAGGCTACCTGATCTACCTTTGAAGCTTGCTCTGAGCAAGAGGGTGGACTAGATGACCTTCAGAGATCTGTTCCAACCTGAATTACTGTGTGGTTCTGTGTAAGAAAGAAAGAAGAAAGGGTGATAAACTGGAGACGTGGAATAATTATTTCACCGTTTATCGGTTTGGGTGTGTGTGAAGAAATCATCAGGATTTTAATACAGCTTGATGTACAACAGGGTCCCTTAGGAAAAGATTTCAATGGTACTTTCCATTGAAAAGTGCAGGAATGTTTCTATCTAAGTCTCAGTAACAGAGATGAGATTTCCTATATAAGCAGCTTAGCAGTCTAGGCCTTTTATAAAATCTTAGTCAGTACTGTACATGTCTTTAAGAATCTGAATCACCTTTGAAATGTGACCTCAAGATACCAAGACAAGTGGATCCAAACTGAAAGCAAAAGGAAACTGATGTGAAAACTAAACATAAATAACAATTTAGCAGTTATATTTTATACCAAATTCACCCTATTCATGCTTTAATAGTTATTAATTTCTAAAAAAAGTACAAATAGGTTGGAAATCTTTTACCATAGTTGTAAGCAATCTATTTCTGGAAGTCTCTGCCCTTTAGATTATAATAGATTTCTTTTTTTTATGAACATGAAACGTTCTTATGTTAATGACCACAACAAAATTTCAGTGTCCTTTGCATCTCTGGAAAAGAGCAAATATGCTAGCAGTATGGGATGTTGGCAAATCTTTCATCAAGATTAGATTCACTTAATATTTGACATCAGAGAGATGTACAATGGGCTATGTGAGTAAATCAAAATCCCGGATTCTATCAGCAATTTGGAAGATTATGAGAAAGAAACTGTGGCAGTGGTGCCAGGAGTAACCTATAAAACAGTTTAGATTTCCATGCTAGTTAACATTATTCTTCTTCCAAGGACAGAACAGATGCAGGAGAGGACCTGGGTTTCTAAAGGCAGTTTGCTGGCAAATAATACCTTACGTATCTGTACTCCTGACCAAAATACATGTTCTGAAGTTTTAATGTCAAATGGTTGGAAGTATGAAACAGAGACCCAGATTCCTGACTATGCAGAAAAAAGAGCGTAAGGATCACATCCTTAGTGTAGGATCATTTCTGCAGCAGCATTCATACAGTTAAGAGCAGTTTAGAGGTTGCTTTAATCTTTTACAGCTGCTCACAGCTATCACAGGACAACTGGTACTTGGTTATATAATAATAAGTACAGTCCCTACCAATTACTAACACCAGGTAAATGCAGGAAAAATGGTGATTGGAACTGACTTTGTGCATTCCAATGGATATCTGCTTGTAATAAAATCTGTTGGTTTATGAACTGAAAAGTCAAATTCTTTTGAAACATTAAAAAAAGATCAATCACAATAAAAGCACCATATATAATGTTTCTCAACTACAGGTAGAGTGTCAGCAAGTTCTACTGCTGAATATTCAATATATATATATTCCTCAGAGGTATATTGTAATATAAAAAGGTCTCTGAGTAATAATAATACAATGAAAACTAAGGGGAACATCATCTTAAACAAATGGCATGCATAGGAGTAGTAAAGTGCTCTCTTACTCAGTATCAAAACCACAATCAAAGCTGCTTATTTAGGTAGCAAATGGCTGATTTTCTGATGTTAACATCTGCCCTTAACAACACAAGAATCAGTGCATGACTCCAGTTCCATAAGGAACTCCTCACCAAATGACACTAAAAACACATGCCTTCTGACCGAAGATAATCCCTCATTTGTATCAAGGTATATTTCACTTAACTTTCCCCAGTTTTAGCTTGGTTTGTCCTGAAGTACTCTATATGCATTGCTCAAACAGAAACAAAACAGATAACAATGTTACACATCATTAGGGAGTGTAAACTCAGTTACAGTGGACAAAGCCACAAGCATCCTAAAGCTTCACTGAGAATTAGAAATAGATTTCTGTCTTTTAGTCTTCAGGAAATGAAAGGAAAGAGCTTTCTGATCTTAGATACCCTTGGCACTGATAAATAGAGGAGTCACTGTGGGACTACTCACGTAAATAACGTGGTAGAATCAGGCCCATTGTTCTTAATCTAAAAACATCACTTTCCAGACTCAGACCAAGTGAGCAGAAAATTTGATATGTTTTTTATTAAAAATATAAAAGTATGAACTAGAACATATTTTCCCGGACAAAAAAAAAAAAAAAAAAAAAAAAAAAAAAAAAAAAAAAAAACTCTGTAAAGGAATATTTTTATTTGAATGCAATAAAATCTCTGTCTTTAGTAATTAGACTATCTCAAAGAATCAGACAATATCATCATGAGGTTAAGTATGAAATCCAGCAGCCATAAAAGGTCCTTTTTTGCCTCTCCATTTAACACACAGGTTTGTACAAACCTAGTGGGAAGACCGCCTTTACTAGCTCTCTGAAAATTCATTACTGTTTTGCACTGATCATAATTCCTGGTTTACATCTACATTTTAAGCCGTAATTTGGCAAGAAGTACAGCCCGCTTGAGACTATGTCCCATTTTCACGAACTGTGTGTGAAGTAGTCTGATTTTGCATGCCTGTGTCTACTTTGTTTAGAGAAAACAATTCCGTCTGGGTTGTTAAGTTTCTGAGGGCTTCTTTTCCTGACCACTAGCTGGAACCTATACAATTCCAACCTCTTGGAGAAGGAAGGTATTGATTCTGTTTTTCTTTGTTGTCCAATGTGACCTAGCGTGGACAGGTTCTTAGTCTACAAAATTTTTCTAACCTATCTCTATAAAATGCTCTGAGCTGTTCTTCATGCCATATTAGTCAATCCTTAAGACCAGTGTGAACTGGGAACCGCACGATGTGCTCAAAGTAGAGTGTGGTATTGGTGGCTATCCAGGCTGTAACTGATCTAGGTTTTACATGCTTTTAGTCTTAATTTGTCATCGAAAAATTTGTGAATTTTAACATAAACCTAAGCCATTATCCTCTGTGTGAGCTAGAAACTGGCCATGATTTTGTGCAGGTCTGGCAGCAAGAAAAAAGACTCGCTTTCACAGTGTTTGAATTCTGTCATTTGAACAATTCACCCCCAGAAGACAGATGGGTCTCCCATAATAGAACTAACTTGGAAATAATTTTCTAATATCTCAGCATAGACAACTGTGGAATACATCCCTAAATAAACATGCCTGAGTGATGAAGCAGTGAAGTATCAGAGGAGTATCAACAGATCTCACATCTGCCTTGGACTACCCCAACTACAGCGTAAAGCATAGCGTAAGCGTAACAAGTACAGATATGGTCAGTGCACAGCTCAGTTCTTCTCTCTTACAACTAGGCTGTTCTTAACTCCCCAAATAATTCCTCCTGAGTTAAGAACATTGCATTTAGATCAAAGAGCTACTTCATACAACTTGAAGACTCCTACTGTGAAAACAGATGCATATACCTTCTTTTCCATAGAGTAGTTATATATTTACACCATATTTGACTCTTATTTCCATTCATATTCTCATTGGTATATGCACTCTCAATGCCTCACCACCTTCATGCAGCCCAAAAGTCCCTCTACGCTGACTTGGGGCACAGAAGTCACAGGAAAAGGAAGCTGCTACGCACAGAGTAATGGGCTGCAGGCAAATAGATTTAAAGTAAAAGGGCAAGATGGAGGGAATTCTGGAGGAACAGGAGCAGTGCTGAAATATCAACAGTAGCAAGTAGCTGTGAGAAGCTCCAAGGCAATACAAACCATGAAAGCATGAGTGTCACTTGAGGGCAGGGGGTATAGTAAAACAACAGTCAGAACTGTGCAAGTCAAAGGAAGGTTTGGAAAAAAGTAGTTGTCTTAGATTTACAAATTCCCAATTCATCAATGATAGTACTCATGCATGCCATAATACTATACTTGTTGAGTGTCATCAGTGTCTTTCTTCTTTCTATGACACCTGTGAGGTAGCTATTTTAATATGTGTGAGAAAGTGTTATTCCCATTATCGATAATGAATTGTGTCACAGAAAGACATAAGCGGACAGAAGATTTAACTAAGGCAGAGAACTGAGCATCTCACATACTTATTCTAATCAATCTAACCATCATTATTGTCTTGTTCCAAACCCAGTATTCTTTTCTTCATTTAAAATATTCCTCACAGACTCCGTTATAAACCTTAGGGTGGCCTGGCATCTTTTTCCCAAATATTTTATAGATCATGTGCTCTTCCAAGTCCCTTGCCAGAAAAAGAATGAGGCACCAAGATGACAAAGCAAAGTGCAATGGATTGAAAGAGCCAGAAGAAGTGGAAAAAGAAAGCAGTATTGTGGGGCTTCCAAGAAACTGTGCATTTTGAAGGCATAGAAATTTAATACAATAATTAACCAATGCAAAGCATTTCCCAATGCTACCTAGTCTCCTTTGACATGGAACACCACTTCCACAAGAAGATGTTACCTCAGTCTCTCTTGGAGTTGGCTTCAATTTCTAGAAATGTTTCTGAAGCGATGCAGAGATTTACAAGTTATAGAGGACAGAAGCAAATACACCACCTTCTAATATTTTAAATTCAGGATCAAATAATGATTAAGCCATCTTCAGCTACAGAGCAATACAAGAGTATGCAAATTAAATTGTTCAGCTTGTGTTAAGCAAGATATGATACTAGATAAACCAGTGAGCCCTTCTGGATTCAAACCTTATACAAGAGTGCGGTACCTAAAGTGATCTAAGAGTATATGACTGTACAATTTCTGTAGATTGGTACTGCAGCGATTTTCTGCAAAGGCTCTGTCCAAACTATTACATCACATTAACAGTCTGTTGAGTGAGAAAGAGATTTACCTGACCAGCTGTTACTGGGATGTGTACAAAGCTGCATCTGTAACCCAGATCACTAGTATGTCACATTTCAGTGCTGAATTCTGGGGTTGCATCCATGCAACATCTCAAAGTCTCGTTTCATCTGGCACAATTTGTTTGGATTCAAGACTTATGATTCAAGTGTGATCAGTAATGGAGAGAAAAAGCAGAAGTGACTAAGTGGAAGCAGACATTGGTCTCTTTTCCCAAGTAACAAGTGACAGCACAAAAGGAAATGGCCTAAAGTTGCACCAAGGGAGGTTTGGGATAGATATTAGGAAAAATTTCTTCACAGAAAGTGTTAACAAATACTTGAACAAGGCTGCCCAGGGAAGTGGTAGAATCACCATCCCTGGAGATGCTTAAAAGATGCAGACTTGGTGATAAATGTGGGAAACGGTTGAGTGGTGGGTTTGGCAGTGTTAGGTTAATGGCTGGACTAGATGATCTTGGAAGGTCCCTTCCAACTTAGACAACTCTATGATTCTGTGGTTCTGAGGTAAGTATCAAGCAGGACTATAAGTTTGCCCAGAACAGGGTCACGGTTTCCTATATTTAGAACTAAGTCTAAATTTTGAGCAAAGAAAATGAAGCCCATATAACATTGTCCTAGAGTTAATAGAGGCTCTGCTCTCAAATTTACGATGACACTTACATGAAGATGGTTCTGGTTAGTTCCCTGCCATCCCAGGGAAAATGAAGCAGCAGAGACGAAAGACAGAGGAAGAGCCAACACTTAATGGTGGCATTTGGAACAGGCACGCAAAGAGACGAGCAACAGATGGTTGGAGGCACAGAAACTGAAAAAAAGAGCTTGATGATGGAGTTCTGGCTGGAGAGACAGTGGGAATGAGAAGGACATACAAAAGTTTGGTAGCCCAGCCCTGGAGGAATGAGGGATGAAGACATATAGACACTGAGTATAGAAAGGTGCTGAAGACAAGGGGGTAACAAACAGGTACTTGGGCTGTGCTCAGGGTAAAAAAACAAGAACAACACAGGACAAGAAGCCAATGGGGCAGTGAGAAATAGAACTATTCTGCTAAGGATATAGGATTAGGTTATATGCAGAGTTATAGCAGGTGAAGAAAAAAAAAGGGTAGAAAAGGTCATTAAGAATTGAGCAGAGAATCAATAATGACTAAAAAACCCTTCTGGGAATTCTGAGAACCAAATTTCAGTTTCTCACGATTCCTGTGCTGTCAGCAAATATTTGTGGAGCCTGATGGTAATGGAAAAAAGTACCTTGCATCTTATTTCTCGAGCAATAGTTTTCACAGAAGATTATTCCACGTGTCTTCTTTAATAGAAGAATGGTATGACATGGTATGGGTGATTATAAGGTCCCATGCATCTTATAATTCAGATGGGCGTTTCCATTTTTTAAATGGTGTGTACTCTTAATCTTTCCCTCTCTTTCTCTCTCCGTCTCTTTCACACACATATTTTCAAAATAACTTTTTTTTTTTTTTTTTTTAATATGACCAAACCAAGGATAAAGGTGTCACAATTGCCAGGTTGTCTACTTAACTTAAATTTTCACCATCTTGTCAATGAGCATCATGATAGAGACTAATGGTATGACGCATATAGCATTTTCCCAGAATACACCTGCCTCATACAGTGCACAAGATGGCCTTGCTGTAAGGATGAATCAGAACTGCATACTGAAGAAAGTTCATTTTCTGAAGAATTTTGAAGAAATGCACTAAAAAATGGGACAGCATTGCAAGATGAGAAAGACTGGTTAAGGTAATTGGATGTCAGCCTAGTCTATCTCTCTTTGCCATAAAGTTCCCATGGTAGTCACTCAAACCCATTTTTTTACAGGTGGTCACCAAGATTATATTCTTCATTTTCTGTGTGACTCACTGAGATGAGGTATTTGAATTTGTAGAAGTGATGAATGCTCAGAGACGCAGCTGGAAACAGGAAGACCTGAGTTGGAAAAGTTCTGTATGACAGTAAGGAGTCAAGGCTTTTGGACCTAAGCACCTCAGGCTGGTTTTTTAGATTAGTGGCACCTTTTGAACACAGTTTTTCTGGGCCACAGCTCCTCAGCCATAAATAGGAAGTCTTACAACTTCAGGGGCCTGCAGTAAAGTGAATTTAATGTTTGTTCATCACTTAGATGCTATAGTGATGATCATTAGGAAAATCCCAAAAGGAAAATAATAATAATCAATAATTCTGTCTTCAGAGCAGGGGTTCAGTACTCTGCAGTAAACAAGGTACGGGAACACACACTAAACAATGTCAAGAAAACAAAATATTGAACAGCTGCTTATTAAGTGACTGTCATATATTATTCGAACTGAATGAGGAAAATGTTTTGAGAGAAAAATAATCTATGATCATGTAATTAAAGTAGTCTTCACAATGGATATGCATGGAGGAGATTAAATTAACTGGCTCTATCAAAGTTAATGCTGGCATATATTAGCTTTTGGGTGTTTGGACTACTTAATGTAGATTCTCAACATACAATATGAAATAACTGAAGATCCTGCTAAGATCTGATTAAAATACATATTAACCATCTGTATTTTATTCATCCAGTTCAAAACAGAATTTACTTTTGACTATTGGAAATCCTAGATTGGCATGACTTATAACTGGAATACTGGAATGACCATATATTACCAATTTTTTCTATTTACTACAGAAATTTTGCATCCAGATTTTAGACAAAAATTTCCTGCAGCTTCATAAACAGTGAAGGAGACAGGTTAAAGTACAGAGACCATGCTCTATGTTATATACTATAGCACAGTAGTTCCTGCTGTCTACCATTGTCACTTGAATTACTTAAACTACATGAGTTCAACAAGAAATTTCAGAGTGATTCTCACAAAGAGTATCCTCACTTTCCATTAATTTCAATGTGTTTCTCAGGACCCCAGTAAGCCAGACTGCTAATAAATGTATAAAAAGCATGTGAAGAAGGGTCAGTTTCAGTAAATGCCCATCATCACAGAGTGTTCCCTTGGGTTCTGTACAGGACAGAGGAAATAATCCTGAGTGAGACATTTCTCCCCTTCTACCAATTCTCCACTCCTTCTCACCAAAGACCACTGGGTCTTCATGACCCAGTTGCATGTTACTGGGTTCACAGTTTAAACAGACTGCTATTTTGTAAGACTGTAAATAAGAACACAAAAAAACCAATGTCCCATTAAACAAGTCCGTATTTTGGTATTTTTTTGGTTGGAACGTAAATCCAGACCCTTTCTGCTGGCCATTCCCTTATTATACAACTTTCTTGTTTGTATTGAGCATAAGTTTTATGTGGTTGTATTCCCTGCAAAGAATCAGTTAATTAATCACTATAAAAGAATTTAAGAAAATAACGTAGAGTCCATCTGACTCTGAAGGGTTTTCCTGTAAGAATTAACCATTGACAGCTTTTTGAACTTCCTAAAATGGATTTAAATATTAGGATATTTATAAATATTCATAAAGGTAGAAGGAAATGCCCAGAAATGAAGGCTCACATTTAACAGATTCCACGAAATACTCCGACAAATTATTTACTTAACCCATTTTGATTTTCAGACAGGTTAGACATGTAATTTCCATGGCAACTTCTGTGCATATCCTGAGATGCTCACCTTTACCTAACACCTTCTACAATCTGAACTTCAATTCAAATATTTTTGACATTCAGTATTGTATACAGTCTAGAAGAAGTTCTCTCTAACAAGAGAAGCTATTAATAAAATATAAAAAGAGTTTTAGAGGGCAGGAGAGATCGATTGCATTACTTTACTATACATATAGCTTACACCACTCCAGACAATTCAAATTGCAAAAGGGTGATACTGGATAAAGGAAAGATGAAGATTAAATTTAGACATGTACACACTAGCACTGTCAAAACTCCCAATGTAGTCAGTGGATATCTAGCCAGGAAAGTCAGTGCAGCCTAGAAAGAGGTTCAGCAGGCGAGTCACCTACCGTCCCAGCTCCATTGACTAAGAAGGGAGCAAAACATCTGCATGTGAACAACTTTATTTTGGCATCTTAAAACTTTGAAGAAAATGCCACACCAAATTTTGAAACCAAGCCATCACTTTTAGGTTTTGTTACATAGACAACTGGGAAAAAGATGCTGAGACAAATAGCCAGTGTGGAGATATATATGTAAGAGATGTGGAGCCAAAATACATGTATTTTTATCAGTCTTGTTCAAATATATATAACACTAAGACAAATCAAACCTTTGCTTCCTCCTTTTCATATGGATGAGAGGTTTTGTTTGTGAAAACTGCAGGCCCCATGGTTAGATATACCTGTATATCTGATCAGTTAAGTGGCTTCCATTTGAAATATTCTGTCATTTGACTGTCTCATATCAACCCATGGAATCAGAGATCGTATCTTGTTCTAGGAGTTCATTCCTGATATATGCAAAGCAAAGGTATGACACATCAATTTGTAATACATGACTTCATATTTAAGGTAAAATCTCAATTTTAAAAGATGCTTGCTTTTTTTTTTTTTTTTTTCAGAGTGCACTGCCTGGCTTACCATGGCTCAAAGGAATTATATGCCGGGCTGATGAATAGGCAGACTATATACAATATTTTGCTTTTCTAATCTCTTATATAAAGAACACTGACATTTTGCACAGACCCAGCTCAGTGGGTACTTTATGGGCACACTCATGCTCAAAACTTCAGAAGGTTAAGTTCCTGTCTCTCCTGCATCATTTACTATACTCTACCTCTTAAACTTTGGATTCCTTGGCTTTGCATTTATAATCAAATCAAAGATAAAGTGCTTGTTACCATGGAAATACTTTTTCCCCCTGAAAATGTTATCACATGGGCATTCTTTGGGTGTCTACAAACCGTGGCAATCATCATTCCTCTGTCATAATTACTACCCTTTTTTTCTTAGCAGCTTTTAGATATTGTGCACAATACACATTCGGCAGCAGATTTGCAAAGGGCTACAGTGGCAGAGGGATTTCAAATTTGAGTACAATATTTAAAATGCAAATAAAATGTCACACCTGCTTTTTTAGCTCCTTTTCACTCCTGCCTTTGTATTTCCATTTCAGCCATACATTTTATTGCATTGATCTTATTTTACATACTAAACAAACAGCACTGACTATTTCAATGATTCTGCCAATTTCACAGCGCACTTTGCAAGTTCACGTTCACTTAGCTCAGTTCTGGTAGCGCTGTCTTTAAAATTAAATGCAATTGCTTAACACAGACACTTGGATTTTACTTTATCTATAGCAAATTGTTTTCAGGCTAATCAAACAAGCATATTCTATAGCTATGAATCTGCTTTTACCTTTAGTAGTAAGATAAACTGATTTTACAACACTTGCACTTACAAAGCAATTTTTATTGCTGTTTACACATTTGAAACTACTATAAACAAAGACAGTTAAATGCTATAACTCTGGAAGACAGAGGAAATGAGGTATGTGATTCAACTTAATTTCATGTTTTCATCTGCAGAATCCATCATAGTTCTGTTCCCAATTCCTTTTGAAAAACATGTCATCTATGCCATCAATGGTAAAATACAGATTTTGGCCGACAGGCATCACTACCTGAAAACAGCTAATCTGTTGCAGAGCAGAAATTAGAACACTGGTCTTCTAACATTAACTTTCTTGCTCAATCTCAGACAGTTCTATGGACTGTATTTCTGAAGCCTGAGGGTTTTTTGCATTTATTTACTGAAGTACATTCGAGATTTTTTTTGGCATCTTTACACTGGGTCATGAAACAGCATGTTTTGGCACCTGCTAGCCTCACTAGCAATCTGCTAACTCCAGGCTGTCATCCTTGTGCTACTGCTGGGTATGCATCTGACAAAAGTCTTGCAGGTTTGCTGGGATCTGGAGTTTTGCAAACAATGGGAGAAGAGCAGCATATGAAAAAGCTGCATCGGTGTTGAAGTGTTGTAGACGGGTCTTCATTTGTTGATTTTGTATTTTAAATATATAATAAATAATGTTGTTCATCCCTGCATATTCCACTTAATTGCTTATGGTCGATACTTAAAGCAAACACAGCCAAAATAAAGCAGAGATCCTTTCTGCAAAACCTATTTGTTAGCACTTGAAAATATTCATCATGGGGATTTTCAGGTATATTGCATTAACCACCTCATCTGCTGGGGACCTTAGTAAAACTCAGGCACTAACAAAATGATTTTGATAGGGTAACAATTAAAATTAAGTCCACTGTCTAAATTAATCGCGTATCTTCACTTCTCTGTCTATTTGTCTCCTGTATGTACAGATTATTAGCATAAACTAGTAAAAAAATGATGCCACTATGGTAGCAGTGGAATAACTGCTGACAGTTGTATATAAATTACCCATTCACACAACAAAGTCTACTCAATTTCACATCTTAAAATATTATGTGAGAGAAGGCAAGGGTGTAATTTTTTTTTTCACATTTATCACCTCATGACTATGACTATGAACATGCATCCCAGTGCAGTGAAAACAGGAGCTCTGAAGGAGGAGGTGCTTCCTGAAGAGTAGGATATTTTCCTCTGACTGAGCTCTGACTTAGATCCTATAGACATAAAATTCATTTCACTTAACTTTAGATATCTGTAATATAGGCACCAACATCGAAGGTGATCCCTAGGTTTTCTTTATTCTCACTAGTCAGGAATATGCTATTCTGCAGTCTGACTCATATGACCTATTTAGATGTCTACCTTCCAAAGAGATGAATCATGCCCTAAAAGTGACTGTTTCTCTCCATTGGCTATAAAGGCAGCTTAGCCAAAGACAATTTAAACATAAAAGAAATCTACATTAGGACAGACAAATTTCACCCTAGAAGCCATGAAAGGGAGCACAACAAGATTGAATGCTATTTTCAGTAATATTTAACTTCTGTCTGATTTTGGAATAGAAACCCATCCACAAGGTCATCTGGGGACAATACTAGTGAGAGCTGCTGAGCAGCAATGCCCTGCTCTGTCCCAGACCACAGTGGAGCAGCTCCCTCTTGAAATGCGCGAGGTGACCATGAAACAGTAGTGTCTACTTCCTCTGCGCCTTCTCAAAAATGTCTTGGAAGAAGAGAGGAAACTTTTAGATTATGCTTCTTTATTTTTTTATTTTTTTTTTTTGCAACAATATTAGCCAGGATATACTACAGAGACATAAACTGCATCTGTATACAAAAAGAGCTGCTGAGCTTCTAAGACATGCACCTTCTCTTGACTTTTCTAGTTACTGGATAAGTTTCTTTATGATTTTTATCACATTTATATTCCTTTCCTTGGCACTCTTCAGTGCACTGAAGACAAATGTATTGCTGTAGAAATGTACTTCCGTATCTCTTTTGTGTCAATGTATGAAAAGGGTTTTTTATATGTAAGCTTTTTAATAAAAGCTTTATTTCTACTGTATCAAAAGCATAGTTCTGACCTAACTCAACCCTGATACAAACCCTGTTTGAACAATGAAATCTTTCTCTTAAGTCCACTTGGCTTTCAAATTAGTCTTCTGTGTCCTCAGTGGCTTCAGAAGCAATACTTCAGTTAGATAGAGCTAAGCAATACATAGTCATTCATCTGAAGTGGAAAAAAGCAAAATGTTCATATGTGCTAAGATTTTTTTTTGCCCACCAAAATTTACAGCTCAATATTCATAAAGACTAAAGAATCATTTAAGATCACCTAACAAAGCTAAAAACTGGAAACTGGTCAAAACAAAGCTACATGATAACCCTTCTTCATAAAATGCTAGAGTAGTGGAAAAGGAGGGATTCTGCCTTAAGAAGCCATAATGATCTACCAAAATTGTTTTTTACCTCTTCTAACCCACTTGCTCCAATATTTCCTAAGTGTTTGCTACAAAAAATATCAGCTTGATCATCATTACATTTCTCTAAAAAAACATTTTTACTTACGCACGTGGCAGGGAAGTTGGACCTTGATGATCTTTAAAGTCTCTTCCAACCTGTAGTGCCCTTGATATGGAATTGGGATTTATGCATGTAGCTGCTAGGGCTAGTGAGGAGACACCATGCCCTTTAATAGTGGGGTTAATTTGATTTTATATCCCAAACAATTTTCAGCATGATTTAGTGATTAGGTATTCTGGCAGGTTGAAATATATTTACAATAAAACACAAGAATCTGTTCTTTTTTTAATTCTTATTGGTGATATGAGCCTACCCTGACATTTTTAGCTTTAACACAACTGTTCTCTTTAGCGTGCTAACGTCAGCAGCAGCCTGTGATCAATCACAGCTGGCTGGCCCATGCAATACAAACAGCCATGCCTGTTCACAGGAGCAGAGATGCTGTCTAGAAACTGCAATTTAAAGAGCCTACAGTACTTCCCCATTTTTGAAACCACTGAAGTCCAAAGAGAGACAAAGAGAAAAAAAAAGCACAATTTTATGTGATGATTTCTACTACTTAAATTTACAGCGGTAATTTCTGAACTGTAAATTTAGCAACACGTGACATTTTGATTGATGAACTTTGCTTTTTTAGAAGGTCATGTTAGGAAGACACACACTGCCAAGAGCTAACATAAACTTGTCATCATGCCAGTGTATTTGTAGTACTCTGTCTGAACTAACATAAGGCATTATTTTGCCTGCTGCATCCCTTCCCATAAGAACAGTATGATCAAGCAGTATAAAGAATTCTTTTCCACTAATGAGGGAAGCCAAGATTTCTGACTACTCAATTATTTAAGTGGTGTACCTAAGATACTGGAAACATGGAAAGGCACCTGATTCTGCTTCAAAAGCAGAGAAAACACAGTCAACACTCCCTGATCCTCAGGTCTTGCTGAATTTTGCTCAATACTTAGCTAAGTGTTTTGCAGGAAGTGTGTGGCATAGACAAAACCTGAACTCATCTTTCCCAACTCTAAGCTAATTCTCTAATTAATGGACCAGATTTTTGCCATTCCCTGAGGCACTGTAGAGCAAGCAGGAAGAATATAAAGCTGGCTAAGAAGAACGTTGCATACCAGGGATTCCTACACTGCCTAATTAGGGTTGCTTTACTGTGTCTTTTCACCATAGTGGCAGGCAAACTAAATAAAGCAGCAGGGAGGAAATGCCTTAAAAGTGCCTTAAAATCCCTAATCTATGATATTGTCCTCTATGGATCTGCAGCCTCTAATGGATCAGAGCATTCCCTAAAGATGTCAAATAACTTTAGAAGAAGCCTAAGACGCTGTACCTTTCATTGGATCCATACTATATTACAAGAGCTTTATATAAGGCCGAGAAAGATGTTTCTGTTAACAGCTGATCTGAGCTTTCCTCAGAAAGACAATTCACACAGAGAAGGGAGCTTACATGAGGTTTTCAGGAGTTAGTTCCTAAATTTCAAACTCATTGACTCATGTATAGCCTGTACAACTGTTTGTATGTCAGTCATATCCGGTATCTGGAGTGTAAAGATAATAATTTGCAAAACGTATGTATCTGATATTTCTCTGCAGATACAAGATCAAATTTTAGATATATTTTTTAAAGAAAACAGCAAAAATCACATCAGCAGGATTTAGTCTGCAAGGTTATGTATGCACTTGCAGAACTGCAAGAGTCAGTAAGACTATAACATGTTCTATTTGTAAAATATCAAATGTGAAAGAAGGTAAATATTACAATTCAGACTCTGGGGCTGTTGGTAACTGCTTAGGAGTTCTCTCTCACTGTGTTGCGGCAGGATTGATTTTATTTCCCCAACCCCTGCCCTGACCAGTAGCTATTTAATTGTTCTATTCCATTGAAAACTCTGCAGCAGAAAGATCCCCTCATGAATCCATGAATCCATTTAATTTTCTCATGTATATTTCATCACTTCTCAAATTTTAAAATTATTTTATTTAGCAGCCCACCAGAAAGGACTACACAGATTTTCTCAGGATCCTAAAGCACACTGAAAGAAGTTCTATGGCCTCAGCCTGTCCCGCCGAGAATCAATTTAATCACCCCTTGTATATTCTCATCCCACCTTCACAGATTATTTTACTGCTTGCTTCTTCTTACACTTGCATTTGAAATAAGAATTCAGTAAAAGAAACAAGATGCAAAAAACATCTCTGTGATGAACACAAAGGAAACTCCATCTATTTCCTCTATATTCAACCCACATGGAATGCAAACGTATTCAGCATTTCGCACAAATTTGCAAGCAACACTTACAAAAAATGCATTCTTTAAAACTGAAATGGGTTTTATCATTAGCAGTGTCTGAGTTCAGTTCATCCACATTTTGTACATTTACACAGTCAGTTTATATGCTCATTTGGTTTTTGTGCCAGCCTATGATAACTACAGTGATTGCCTGGAGACAGGATGACACTAGGGGAAGCTATATTTTGTGGATAAATATATATACAAAGAAACGAATAGCAGGTTTTCCAACCTATCTATCCTACACAGCTATCTCTACTGTTACAGATTAATGAAATAAAACTTCCTATTTATTTACAATTAACTATTACTACCTTTCTGATTTCACAGTAAAAAGAATTTCTGTGCACCCAGATCCAAAAGGATTCAGGCACCCATTCCTGCTCTGTGCAATTTCAGCAAGAATAATATATGCATCATCTAATTTAACTGCAAATGACTCTTTTAGCATGAATTGTCTGTTTAAAGATAATGCACAACAGAACTCTTAGCTGCATCCCAGAAGTCATGCAGCACCAGGCTGATAAGATCACAGTGGTTATCAGGAGTAGCAAATGGGAAAAGCACTACAGGAAATGACTCTTGTCAATAATCTCAAGAGAGTGCTATATTTAGGTCAATTGTACCTGAAATCGTTTGGTGGGGTAATTGCTCTTTGGTCCAGACTCTGCTCTCTGAGCCTGTCAGAGTGCTTGTAGGTCCACTGGATTGGATTCACCAATTTTCTTCCAGATTCATTTTCTAAAAGAAAAAAAAACAAAAAACAACAACAAAAAAATCCCATTACTAAAAGACAGTAAGCTTAACAGGAACAGAGAAAATCACTCACGTGTTATTTTAGCTTTTAAAATTAAGCTTTCAATAAATGCATTTAATACAAGAACTTGTTCCAATATCCAACTGATTTCCTTGGTTTTCTAGAATAGAAATGTATTCAACTATTCAGACTTTTTATTTGCCCCTGCAAAGACTTTTCATATCTGGTAAATATCTGAGGTGATTTAGAGTGATCTTTTGCTTTTGCTGATCAGTAAATGCAAAATCAGAACTGTTCTTAAATCCTATGACGCATACCAGTGCAGCATTATTCAGGCTTTAATTCGGATTGAGTCCTTGTCTGATAACACAGCTTATTGTTCAATAATTTAAGATGTTTTACGCATGTATTCAGAGAAATGTGATAAATTCAGTTTTAGGAATCCAATCTAATGAGCCACATACTGACCCTTTACAGCAGTTAGTTGGATTCATACAGATATCAGAAACCAGCACCTAGTCCTTCTGTCTTATGATTTGTTATAAGAAATAAAATATTCTGCTTTGATAGCACAAACCTCCAGCAGTACTACTCCTTCTTCACATTAAAGAGTCAGTATTAATAGGATTAATTTTAAAGTAAGGAAAAGCCTCCTCTAACAGCTATTCAGCATGTGTTTACCTTCTACACAGACAGATACAGCATCATATTTGTAGTCATTACTCAATGCTTGTGATTAGTGTCTACCATAATTAAAGAAAATGTCATGATGTAAGTATACTGTTGGAAGAATAGAGATGTACTTTTTATTTTAAAAAAGTTATAAAGGGAATAAGATACTATACTGAAAGCTGCAGTAGGTGCATCAGTTATTTTAGCTATTGTTTCTTGTGTAGAACTTCAAATTCAAAGATACTCATTAAACTGAGTAGATGGCAATAACAGACAAAGTGTTAATGGGGCAGCAGTGGAGTGTGTCAGGAAAATGAAGAGACCCTGAGGGGCTCACCATGCTGTTTATGCTCAGCTAAATTCAGTTGCATTACCATAAATCCTCTAAAAGATACTGTACTCAATTTCTTATATGCTACTCTTCATGTAAGGAAATATTCTAAGAGATTAGAAAATGGGAACAAAGGTAAGATTAAAGCCTAATTTATATTAAACAAACTGTTTGCATGTAAATACACTAAGTAGTATTCTATTATTACTTTTTTTTGCAATTTCATAAAAACAAAGAGACATTCTTTTAATCTTTAAAATAATGTGTGATTCTAAATGAAAAGTTCTGAAATGGTACACAGGAACAGAGCCTTTTAACAACAGAATCATTATTTTCATAAAATTATTTTATAAAAAACCGATCAGGTTTCAATATCAATTTCTCACATACATAGTTCAACTGGCTAAAACACAGTTGCACATGAACCCAATAACTTTTCACAAGAGTGTAAAATTCTTGATTTCTAGTTGGGTCTCCTATTCACAGATGGCATTCTGAGGGAGTAAATTAATCTTAGGAAATATACATAAACCATTAATTCCAACAATTTACTGCTTAAAAAGAAATAGCTTATATACAGTTCTGCATGAATCTTCATGGTGACCCAATGGGCGTTTTCTCCTTGATTTTAGAAAAAAACCTTTTCCTACATACGGGTAGATGGCGAAAAAGGCTGTAACACACTTGTGTAACTTCACTTGTAAACTCAGCTGCAGATAAGAAACAATTGTTTACGCAATAAAAGTACAAAAAAAAACCCCTGTGAAATGCTTCACACAGTCTATTTTTCTATTTTTGTTTGAAGGGTGTACCGATATTTATAATTTAAAAGCTGGGGGTACGGTGGCAGAACCCGGCTTTCAGCACCAAGGCTAGCGCCCGCCGCCGCAGATTACCCGCCCCCCG
>VXBJ01002461.1:60800-126887 GCA_013400055.1 Nycticryphes semicollaris
AGAAGTAACAGACTTCTGCTTTGTGCATATGTTGAGGGAATTACATCAGACAACTGCTTTCTTCAAGCTTATTTATAAATTTATTTATATTCTGTGCAATTTTGGGGATTCTTCATATAGTTACAGTTAAGCATGTGCCCAAGAACCTTCCTAGAATGACGGAACAAGTGCAAGATCCTAACCACTACCTCCTGAACTAGTACAATACTAGTTATCTCATCTCTGACATCCAAGAGATTCTTTCAAATAACACTACCTAAATACTGCCTGGCAAAATTGAACTACCACCATTTGAGAGCAAGTACACGAGCAGTTCTCCAGCTATACAGCTTAGTGGAAGAACAAACAAAACAAACCAACCCAATCTTATTTAAAAACAAAAAAAAAGTTCACAGGACTCAATATATTTTTAAACTTAGAAATAACCAGGCATACTACTTGAGGTGGGAAGAGAAAGGGAAATCTTTTCTATGTAATTTCAGGATACCACCTACAAAAAATCAAATGGAATACTGCTTGCCCACATTAAAATTGCCACTATGTCAGAAAAAAAAAATATATTTACATTGAAAAGGACTGTTGCTGGTCTAAAAATATTTATTGTGAAAGTGTTGTTTATAATTATTGCAACCGTGTATTCCTACAGTTAGGACTGCACCAACATCCACTTGGCAGGCAGCAGGAAATCATACTGAACACAGGAGAGCTGCAAGCCAACACTTCTCATGAGCAAATGACTGCATAAACTTGAGCGAGCTATTGACATTTTCAAATTTAATCTTTGTCATGTATAATATACCTGAATAAAGGAAAACATTTTTATTTTTAAATTTACAAGGACAGTCACTTGAAAATGCAAAATAAAAATGGAGAATTGACTCTTAATTGTTTCTCAAAAGAGTTTATGGAAACAAGAACAAAAAAATTTTATGGTCCACAAAGACGACGGACTAAGGATGAAAGGAGGAAATGGACAAAACTGTAATTTTGTTCCTTTCAGTTGTTTGAAGACCTTATCACAGATTTGATTCTACAAGCTTGTGATTATTATATATGGCTTGTAACTGAGTGCCTCAGTTTGGCATATTCAGCCAAAGATGTTACTGAGCTCATGAGATGACTATAGGCTACCATTTAAAAGACATATACTTTTATGGTTTTTTGTGGTGGACATCAAAGGTTAACTGTCACTTTGGATAGTCTTGGTAATTCTTTACCTAGTTGTTAGAAACAAATGTACAGCAAAGATTCATCTAAATAGGATCTTCTGGAGAAGATCCTGATGTCATCACTTAGTGAATGGCATTACCTAAATGGGGCAAAGCTATCACTTCAGCAAAGGGACTGAGACACTCAAGTTTCTAAATTATCCACCAGACTAATTCAGTCAAATTTCTTTCATAAATTTTTATAAGGATTTTATGGCCCAATTACATCTTTACATGATGGAGCTCAAAATACCAAAGGTCATAATTTCATTGTGTAATTACTGCATGGACCAGAAAGGTGTCTATCAGATACAGGTTTTTATATAAGTTTTGGATCAGTGAAGGTCATTTTTCCTGGACCAATTTCTTATTTTGAAGTAGTTAATCAAAGCTTTACCATTTACCTCAGTACATACAAGACTTGGACTCATCTTTATAAAAAGCCTGAAATGTAAAGCAAAATATATCTGCATCTTTTTCTCTACTCTCACTCTTAAATGCTTCAAACTGAGGATGGAGCACCCATCACATCTTAAAATAAAACATTTTGGGTCTTTTTTTGATTTGTGCATCACAACACAGTGTATAGTAATTTAACATACTCAGTTATTTAAAAGCTGATAGTAATAAACAGTAACTGCTGAGCTGGATAAGAAAGAAACAGTAATATACCTTTGAGGCAGTGATACTAGATGAACTTTGACAGGTTCAGTGGGCCTAAGTAAAACTAATATCCCAGAGCACAAAGACTGATGTTACTGTAACCAAAACTTTTTTTCTGCATTATTTTCTCTCATCTTATGCCCTCTTTGTTTTCCTTCTTTTACACCTAGACAACAGGAAAGAGTTTGAAAACCTGCAAAAGCTGAAAAATTCTTCAAAGATCATTCTTTGGGCCCTTCAATAGAGGAAGATAACACAAAATGAATATTTAGCCATAACTTTACACGGACATAAAGTAAGCATTTTCCCTCATGCTTTCTGAAATCAATATTGGCCAATTTCCCAGATTTCCAAGTCTATTACTAGGTTACTATCGCCTATTGATGTTGCATATATGTTTCTTCTTTATTAAATCATTCCCTTAACTCAAAAATCTGCATCAATGTAGCTGCACAGGAAAAAAAAGCTTATGAGTTCAGGCAAAGTGCAATGTATACGTTCACATTTATGGACACTATCAAACAACAGAAGACAGGCAAGTTTCAGGCTTTGTTTCTGATGGGAATTCTTTCTCAGACTTCCATTTTACATTATTGGAGTTAGAATTGCCATTATGCTAATATAAGGCATATAATTTCATGTTAATTCAATTACATATATCAATACACATACGGATAAGTAACAACTTTTTTTTTTATAGAAGCTGATGTGCTCCTAATTGTAAAAGCACTTCCAGTGTAAGCTACCACTTACCAACAGAGTCCAGCCTTACTATTGTTCAGTCCTTTGTTCTTCACCCTCTACAAGGTACAAAAATATCTGACTGGAAATAGTAATAAAAAGATAATTGGTTTTGACCTCATTATGATTATGGCACTATTTCTTGAAGAGCAAAATCCTATATTTATAATAGTCAAGCTTGGGATAAATTCACTGGATTTAGGATTTTCAGGGTCCCCTTCTCTGAGAGCTTCTTTTTCCTTGACCTTTCCTGTTTGATTCCCAGCTCCTTCAAGTTGCACTGTTCCAAAATGGTTTTGACAGCACATGACTGGAAATGGGATGACATTGCACATTAGCAGTGAAGTCAGGAACTGGCAGCATAAGTGGATTTTCAGAGACTGGAAGGTAATGAGCATTCGGAAGTGTCCTTACAGTAGGCCTCACCGGAAAGGTGCTACTCTCTGTGTACAGTGTAGCCTTTCAATTCCTCATACCATAATCTTCAAAGACCAAAAATTTTGGTAATCCATTGTTAGGATGATGCATACAACTGGATAATCTCTATCCAAACAGAAATGGCAAAAGGGCAAACATTTTCTAATCAGCAGGAAGCAGAGAAACACATTTTCTTTACTTACAGAACAAAACTTAGTGAAAATAGATTGTTTTGATGGAAAGGAAGCAAGTGTCTTCAGTACGTAAGAATTATGAGCACTTCTGTTTGCACACAGGAATTCTCTCTTTGACTTTACTACGGTAAATTTAACTTTGTTGTTCTTCATCCAATTGCTGAACTCTTGCGAGCAGAACTAGCAAAAGATTGAGAAAGTTTCCCATAATGTACACTGACCAGCAGGTTTTCTGGAGACAATCTGATGGCTTTTGCCAGATGAGGTAACCACCAAACATCACGAGATGTGTCCTTGCTGAGAAGACTAGTAACAGGGGTCTGGTATATGATGGAGACCAAAGATATAAACTCCTGAATCATAAATTTCTATCAAAAAGTTTGCTACTTGAGGCAAATTAGTCTCTGACCAATTCTAAGTAAATATTTTGATTTGACAAAACATTTTTTCTTTGACTTGGCCAATGTAAGCAGTAATTTTTCCATCACAAAATTTAGACAGAAGCTTCCAAAACATTTCTACTTGTAAGTCATCTCAGTGACAGTAAGTAGCACCTATGCAAAAAATGAGATATATGCATCCTTTTTGACAGTGCATATTAGTCCAAGAAGCCTTCTGAAGATACCAGTAGAGAAGGAAAACAAACAAGGAAAACTGGAGCAGTTGTGAACACTATGGAATGCCAGCAGTCAATATTTTAGCGAAGAATATCACCTAAGCACCAAACCTTATTAGCCTATGCCAAGATTTACCACAGTCAGAGACCCAACTGTAGAAAAAACCCACTGTCCTTGCTCATTTACTCCTTCTGAAGATCCTATTTAATAATTTCATAAATTAAGTGTTCCTTTAGCTAAATCAGAGGTATTAACTAAGCACGTCTTGCCTGCTGTGATATGACATCATTCAGCACACTACTAATCTTGGATGGGGTTACCCGCTGGGAACGATGTATTAGAGTCATCTTTGATGTTGTAATATCACTCCCTACAGTAGGGACACTAAGAGGTGAAACTTCTGGGAACAATCTCAAAACCACTGTAGCTCCCTGCAAGGCACGGGGAATCCTTGATTCTTTATAGCAGAGTCGGGTTGTCATTTAGTCTTTATGGAATTCTCTAATCCCAAAATTTCCTTTAATATTGACTTCTTTTTACAAGTCATTCAGGCTGAAAGGTACCTACAGAGGTCTCTAGTCCATCCTGCTCTACGCAGGGTCAAAACTGAATCCAGACCAGGTTGCTTAGGGTTTTGCTCAGCTTAGTCTTGAAAAGTTTCAAGGATGGACATCTACAGCTTCTTTGGGCAACCTCTTCCTGTGATGGATTTCCCCTTTCATTCTTCTGACATTCAGACACACAAAGCTGAGACATGCATCAGACTCACCAGCCTGTGATCAAGACTTTGTCTCCCCACTTAAATAAACACTTTAGGTTTGAATTTTTGAATATCTGAATATCTATTTTTGAATTATAAAATTATCTGAACAATTACTTTTCCACCAGAATTAGGATTTCGTGATAAGACTGAGACAAAGTAGTTGTGATACATACAACTGTCACAATATATTACCTTTTTTGGTTGGGCTATTTTGAGGAATACAAGTAACTGGAACTTTTCCAACCAGTTAACCAACTAAGGGAATAAAGAAACTTAATTTATTCCAGTTTTATTATACTTTTTGTTTACTTCTGACATGATTTCATAGAAGGAAAGTATATACTAATACTGGCAAAACACTGAAATGGCTCTAATTACATTATTATTATTAGAATTACAAAAGGTCTCCTGACAGCGTTTAATACTACTTTACTGCTTGAACTATCAAAACTGATTAAATCTATCATATTATATATTTAGCAATGCAATCATTTGTTCAGAAATAAAAAAAGGGTCAGCTCATTAGTCTGATTCAGCTTATTTTACAGTCAATGAAAAGGTATCATGAAAGATGACTCAGAAACTTTGGCAGATCAAACATTTCAGACACTAATGTAGGAGAAAAATCTTACTCCAGACTGCAAACCAGATGAGTCCATCACAGCAGAGCCAGGATTTCACCCAAAATATTGTTTTTCAGGCTGGGTAGTTTTGCTAAATAAATGTAGTTACTTCAATGCACTATCTCCACCTCAATCCCTATCAAATATTGTAGTGGTTTTTTGTGTTTTTTTCATTCACCAGACAATCCCTGCAGGGGTAAACCTCAGGTCAGTTTTTTCAGCTGCTATTAGTAAATCTATAAAAATTAACATGTATAAAAACAGAAAGTGGTTTCCGTGGAGCAGTCATTCTAGAAAGTCCCATTTTTCCCATTATATGTCCTGTCTAGAATCTACTTTAGAATAATTCACTAGGGCACAGGGCTGTTGGGTTGGAGAGGAAGGTTACAGCGAACAGCTGGCTTGCATTTAAAGGCTTTTATAGGCATTCTGGTTTTTTGCATCTTAAGTAGTTTCTGAATGCATTCTGAAATGTTGTGAAGTGTTTCTCTGACCATTCAGGAATCAACAGAAATAATCCAACCTTGTTTTCATGGAAAAAAAATTACAAAGCTAGATTTAGCAAATAAAAAATTGGATTAAATTAATCAAATTGAAAAATAAGACCCTTATGATTGAGGAAACACCTCTCTACATAGTCATTTGTGATCACAAGTATCAAACTCTTTCCCAAATTACGGGTTTTCTTGTCCAAATGGCATGTGCGTGTGCAAATTTTAGGGCTCAGCAGGATCCGAGTGGGCTGAACTTCATCCATCTGTGGATCATGCATTTAGTCAAAATAGTACCACTGACTGCTCACAAAGAAACATGCTCAGCCCTAAGAAAAGCAGCTCTTATCTGCACCTGCAGCTGACCATACGCATAAAGGGTAAAAAACTGGCATCCTTCCCTGGACTGTGGATTATAGTGACTTCTGAGGAAGCTACACCACAACACGGATGGCAAGAGCTCTCCTAAGACCAGACACCAGCTTGCCATCTGAAGGCTTCAATATCTCATATAAATAATGCTTGGTCACTGTTTTTCTAATTGTTAGAAATCCAGAAAAGTATTTTTATTGTTAAGAAAAAAAACCTGAAGGGAAAAAAAGAAATCCCTGATTCTTGTGATTTTTGCTAATTAATAGAGCTGAGGGCTAAAACTGTCCTAGCCATAACAGCATGATGTATAACACTATCTCGGTAAACAAGGGTGGCTTTTACCTGCAAAGCTCTGGGAATCACTAGCCAGATAAAGTAAATCTGAGGAGTATATTTTCATGAGTTTTGTTATCATTGATCCTCAGGGTAAGGAAAGTAAATTTTGTGCCCAGACTGAATATGATACAGGGCTGAACAAATGGATATCATGCATGTAGCTCTCTATTTGATGTGGGGTTTATATACCTGTGTACATATATATGGAAATGCTTCCCACTTTTGCTGACAGAATCTAGAAATAAGCAGCAAGCACCTATAATTTAAATGCATACTTTTAAATAAAGCAAAGCTTCACGTTTGTTTTTTGAGGTGTTTTTGCTCTTTAATAACTGGCAGGTAGAACACAGCTTAAAAATAGTCATGACAATTTATTTTTAATTACCATTAACCTCAGCAAATCTGTTTTCCTTTGTGTCCATCCCCCGCAGCATGGTGAAAGCTCCCACTCCGAGGTGACACACAGGCCATCACAGAGCCCAGATGCCAAGCTGCTGAAAATATTCATTCAGCAGCAGCATCTGGCCCCTTGGTGGGCTCTGCAGGCAGTGAAGCTGACAGCTCTGAAGTCGCCTGTGGGTCTGTCATGTAGCGAGGCTGCTAGCTGAGCTGACTTATTCTACTCAGTGCCATTTTGCTTTGACTTACCTTTGATCCCGAGATATTTGCATATCGTTATGTGCTCGAGAAAAAGTTCCTCTGTAAATCTCTTACGAGCCCTCAGTGTGCATTCTTAAAGGAAGAGGTGATAGCGCACGAAGAGAGTCATGATGTGCATTACTTACGATGCTGTCACGAGAGAACCTCTCTCACCGGTTACATAATGCATCCTATGGTTAATACAAATTGATAGGCGATATCCTGACAAATCGTGCAACATCTAATAGCAGCCCTATAAATGACGCAACACATGACCGTGGGTACCTTTCAAGCTACACATGAATGTATTCATGTGTTAGTCTCTTAAGACAGCTGATTTTACTTTGCCTTCCTACGCTGATTACCACAGCCATTAGCAAAGGTCTACAGCACAGCTGAATCCCAAGCAAGCAGAGAGCTGGCACTCTGGGAGGCTGGAAGGAGGGGATGAGAGCAAACAAGAGAAAGGATGCAAGCTGGCCAGCACAGTAGGAACAAGAGACTGGGAGGAAAAGAGAAGAGACTGTATGATGATGAATCAAGTTCAAGGAGCATTATCGACAAGGCCAGCTCTTAAGAATTCATCTACCCTCCACAAGCCATTCATTCCTAGGTAGGGGGCAGCTCCTATTACCTTTAAGAAAAATGTAGATTGCTGTTTCTCGGCTCCCTGCTTCTTCTCCGGAAGTTCCTGCTCCCTAAGCATCTCCTATTATGACATTTAATGACATTATGGCATTTAATGACAATAAAACAATTACCTTCTCTTTCTTCCTTAAATATATCTATTCATAACTTCCAAATGTTATCGGGCTCTACAAGAATTTTTAATGTGAGGTTTCCTTCATTTTTTAATGCCAGAAGTTGTAACATACCAATTTACCCAGAAAATAAAATTTAATTCTTACTAAATCTAGAATTACCCTTAAAAGGCAAAGGTCTTCTGATTTTTAACTGTTTGGGCATATAAAGTATTACAGGCTCCACTATGAATTCTAGAATAGGTTCAAAATGAGAACTTTTCTAGGTTCTTCTATTCAGCCGTACTGAAGTTAGGCCCTGGCCAGACCTAACAAAATCTTTAGGGTCTGCAAACAATTTCACTCTAGTTAAGGCTTGTCTGATAGCTGATTGCAAGCCATAAAGTGCCTCCTGTCTAGTGACTCTAAAGAAAATGCTGGGGTGATTTGCTGAACCTGGTAATGATTAACTAGACCTGTGTCAAAATAAATCTTTTTAAGTGTGCAAATGATACACAAATTTCTACTGGAAGACAGAACAGAAACTGGAAATGGCGGAGGGAGTTCACCTTGTTCAAGATGCCAAAACCTTAATTCAGCAACTACTCCAGCATTTCTAGATGTTGTACTCCAGCTCTTCTGCCACAGGAGTCCAAGCCAAAGGAAAACAGGAGCCTATTGCCGCTGCAGCCCTTGTGAGCTTTGCCTGTTGTATTAGTCTGGTTGGGATGCCAGAAGGTAATACAGAGTAAAAATTCATGCTTGTACATATGGTGTTGGACATGGAATAACAGTGATTGACTTGCTTCCTTACTTGGACTAAATATTAATTGTCCAGAATTAAAAATTTGAGTTGAATCTTTGCAAAGACTTTTTATTTTATTACAATTTGGAAGACATTTTATGGAATGATCCACCTGTTTAGATTTCTGCCTCTAATATATTTATGTCAACAATTGCTTAGTGCCTGGCAAAATGAATTCAGGACTGCTTTAACTGCATGTTATAAGGTGCAATTGAAAAATTTTCATATGCTGCAGCTGAAAGTTCTGAAACTGGCAATTTTATGTATCAAGTTGTTGGTTTTTTAAAAAGAAGAAGTTCAGCAATCTGTAAACCTTTCTTTTTCTCCATAGCCAAAACGATTTTACCTCTACGATTTCACTGAAGCAAAAAAAAAAAAAGTTTTAAAAAACCCTCCAACCACTCATGGTCTTTAAATTGCATAGAATTTATTATACTGGGTTTTACTGTAAAATATGTGCCCCTTTGTGAAAGAAAGTAAAAGCTTCTTCTTATATCTTTTATACCATAGCTGAAATTTTACAACTCTTAACAGACATTAAATACCAAGGGCCATTTTCAGAAGTGCCATTTCATTTTGTAATCCAACTCTGTTTAGCCCAGAAAACAGAACTGCAGGCCTTAATACTGCATCTCTAGCAATGTAATGCTTCCAGATCAGATATGAACTTATAATTGCAGTTCTGTTTAATTAACTAACACATGCAGTACTTTGTTTGTGTTGGCCTCATAGGATTTTTTGTTTTTCTGATTTTCTGACAGCTGCAAAGAAATGAATATAATCTGATCAAACAAAGTTAGAAGAGAATAATCTGATTCAGCATGAAGTCTGCTTTGAACAAAGTTAACCATTCAAAACTATGTGATCAGGTTTGAATCAGTTGGATAAGTGACACCAATCCACCACTTTATATCATGTACACAGTCACTTCATTTTTTATTATTAAGAACTAAATTTTCTATGTGGTTGAAATTAAGCAATGAACATTGGGCTAGCTACATTGATAGCATCCAGTGCAACTTTGCAAGCAAGTAAATACAGGTTACACGCTGAACTGTGAAACTGATGAGCCTCTTTCAAAATACCAGCCTACAATGTAGAATTTTGGGAAAAAAAAAATAATCAGGCACATAAACTATCTGAGCTACAGCCTCCCCTGTAAGTGTAAGCAGAATCTGGCTTATTAAGTAAAGAACTTATGTCAGCATATACTGGCATTTTCAGTAGTGATTCATTTCCCTGAATACTGAATCAGTCTCATTAATTTAGTAGCTACCTAGAAAAATCTTTAAATTAGCAGTAACAAAATCTAATACAATGGTTTTACCCAAAGATGTGCCATTTCCCATCTCCTGAAATTAAAATTAAGTTTAAAAATACAGTTAAAATCACTTCTAAGCAATACTGAAATTTTCTATGACCTTGGAAAACCAAAGAAAGCAAGACTCCAGCTTCTAATGCCTTAAGGTGTGATTTGACATACATTGCTAAATTTTCATAAGAGCACAGCAATGAATATGCCTAATCGAGTCATAATCTCTTCTGAAAATTTGGCCTTATTTTTGTGTTATTACCCCTTTATGCTATGAGAGCAAACAGGGGGGTTCAGTGATGAGACTATTACACTACAAAGTTACTGAACAGCAAGTTACACTATCAAATTTCATATAAGTGAAAAAAAAATTGAAAAATACAACAGATTCCATAGCCATAACACATAACAGAACTTCTCATCACAAAGTGTCAGGGTCCTATGGTACAGTATTGAAATCAGTGCTAAAAAGCCAATCATAAAAAATACTTGAGGTGTTTTGCAAGCATTTGATATTTTTTTCAGTGTTGTTGAGTCAAAGAATGTTAAACAAAATCTCAACTAAATTGACCAGATCTACTCCATCATCAAAGTGTCTTTCGACCTCTCTCTTTACCCTACAATACCCTTCTTCCCAAGTTGGCTGCAAAATGTTTTCTTCTTTCACTTCTGTAGCTGTTTTTTCCTTTCCTCCCAAACTCTCTTGCTCCTTCCTCCCTCCATCCCTCCTTCTCTTCCATCTTTGCTTCCTTTTATCCTCTCTCTCCTTCTTCTTTCCTCTCCTTTCTTTCCTTTCTTCCTTCTCCTTTAAGCCTTTGCCTTCCCTGTTCCTTCTGATGAATTCACTCACTCTGCCTGCCTATCTCATTATGCCCTTTCAGGCAGATATGTCTGATTTAGGTCCCACTTTTGCTCCAAGGAATCTGTATCAACTACCATAGGTTTCCCCACCTCCTCCAAATTCCACATCCACCCACTCCCCAAACCTACAAATTCTCTTATGTTACCTCTTGGCCAGCTCTGTCACTGCAGTTTTGCTTCCCAGAGCAAGTTCACCTTATCAGCAACTTACTCCTTTGCTTTCTTTTTTGCTTTTCCTCTTGCCTGTCTGATCTAATTAGACTGGCTGGAGCGAATGAGATCTGTCAGTCAACACCCTTTCAAACATCCTCATCCAAAAGCCACTCTTAAAAAGACAGAATTTCCAATGGATTCTATGTGGGAATCACTTACTTCCATCAGAAATTTATGACCTACCAATTTCAGTGACTTGTACTTTCCATAATGGGGGCTTCCCTATGCCCAAATACAATATATATCTTCTGGTGTAATATAAACAAAGTTGAGCTGGAACAGTTCTTTTGCTGTGTGCAGACAGACAGATTAATCAAGTTCTTCAGAGACAGAGTAATTAGTCTATTTGTAATGCATTTGAATTTGTGATGCAAGTAGACACAGTATATCATCAGATCGTGGGAAAGCACCTGAATCATACAAGGAAGCTATGGTTACCACACACCCATTATTAAAAAGTAAACAAACCAACCCCCCTGAACACATATCTCACTTTTAGGGCACTCATGGTCTTAAACTCATGCCAGAGGCAGAAGCTTGTTACCCTGTTCCAAACAGCAATCCTCTCAGATGAAGACATTTCCTGCCCTGCTATTCTTCTGGCATCACTTACCGGTTTTGAAAATTCACATCGCATTTACAGCTATCATGATCTGCAATAAAAGAACACATGGCAACTCATTTCACAACCTAATTTGTGCTCTATCCAAAACCCCTTTCAGAAGAGACATGCATAAGTAAAACAAATAAAAAACCAAATAATTCCATACTGGCTGATTCATACACCTTAGATCTCCTTACAACTAAGTCTCAGACCTGTGCTGCAGCAGTATACAGAAGTGTCAAATGCCAAATGCTAATATTTCAAACATCATTGACTTCTGCAACACACAGCAACTCTTGCCTATTCTTTTCATTGCTACAGGTAGCTGCTCATTTTAATGGGTGCTTCTCCACTGCTTCCTTGCAGTAAGTCCTAACAGACGCAGAACAAACCCCTGACTTCCATGAACTGTTCCAGCAGGAAGTTACAGCACTTATTTGTTTCTGCTGATAAGTGCAAAAGACTATTCCAGCGTTATCTACAAGGAGCTGAAGAGCTGAAGAAAGAGTATAGAAGCTGGGAATACTAACGATGATTTTTTCTGGAAAGAGCACCCAACTTAACAACCTTGCCACTTTTTGTCTCTGGACTTGGAGATCCGTGTGTTCACTTCCCTAAATACATGTACTGTTAAAGATAAGGAGTAATCAACAACAAACATGTCCTCAATTGACCTGAAGTAGCGATGGAAACAGATAAAGTACATATGTTACAGTATTTTCAGAAAGCAGTACTGCAATAATTTCAGCAGTGAAGGATTCACTGTCAAATTCTAAAGTTTGAGATTTTCTTGTGTGCAGGACAATAAGGTTTAACTCACAAAATTTGTTCAGTTGACCCGCTCCAGATACCCTGATAAAACACTACCTAAATAGATAATGCAAAAGCAGTAGTGGAACAAAGCTAAAACAAATAATACATCCTAGATGAATTACTATAATACGCTAGCCTGAATTTGCTTGTACCATGAGCAACATATGTTCAGCAAAGTTGTCACACAGCCTGTGCTTCTGGCAAAACCAACTATCAGCATAAAATAGACCTGTACTTCCAAATCTCTGTAACTCCATCAATAACTTGACTTTCACCTGCCATCAGGTATTAAACTTTACATCTCCATCCATTGTAGGTACAAAAGCCTCCAGCATGTACTTTTGAATGCCAAGAGAGAGTCTGCAGCAGTGAAGAGTCAATACCCTCTCTACACACACGCTTTTGTTAATTGTCTTGTTCAGGTATCACTATTCAGATGTACAACTAGATATTACAAATAAATAAATAGGACCTCAAAAGCTCATAGGGAGAATGTTTTTCTATCAGCATGAAGAGACAGAGCTCAAACAAAGTAAAGAAGTTATGAAAGTGTCTAACAAACTAAGTGCACTACTTCACACTGATACTGTGTCACTTAACCACATCATGTATATGCTTCTCTGAGAATAAAATGCATGGTCTGATTTCAACAACACAGGGCTTGGACACATACTAAAAAGGACTTTATGTTAGATATCAATAATATCAAACCATCACCCTTTCAAACTGCCATTCACGCTGTTCTGGCCGGCTTATATAAATGGTGAAAAACATTGCAAGAGCCTATTCTACCTGACATGTTCTGTAACCAAGACCTCCGGAGCAGTGGACAGCATTTGAATTTTAAGCAGAATAAAATTAGTTGGTCACTACACTGCAGTTTGCAAGTACATACACATCGTAGTTGTCAGCTGAAAATACAGGGATTGGCATCCTAGAATTTAAGCACCAACACTCAAATTTAAGCATCATTTGCATCTTGTTTCCCAGACAAGCCACTAGAGGGTGAGACAATTGCAAAATTGGTAAGATTTGAAGAGGTCTGTCTCATGGCAGGCACTGATGCATGCACCGCTAAGCAAACAGGCACGGCAGTCCGAGGAAATGAGCTCTCAATAGCTGGTGTAAGCTTACCCATACTTCATTTTACAAGCTGAGGCAGTCATCATAGACCATCATGCAAGAGGAAGTATGAGCTTGATGGCCACGCAGCAGTGATTTTTCTTAATGTACCAGACCTGAAAATTTACTGTAAGAGCAAGAAAGATTATTTCAGTGGATCGGTGATAGGTCTATCTCCTTCAGATCACCAACTCAAGCACTGAGCAGGTCACTAATGACTAAATGTTGTTAGTATTTAAAGTTAACAGCATAATCAAGGGATTCATACAAGGAAAATAATTTGTTGTCTTCCGTCTCTGCATACGTTGCTAAATACAAAGAAACCACAAAGAAACCTCCTTAATGTTTCTGTTAACTCTAACTTCAACATAAATAACATCAGTAGCCAAATTTCTTACAGAAATTCCAACTTCTTTGTTGACAACATCTTCACCTTGATAAAATCAAATTCTGACTTGGTAAGAGTGGTCACTGTCGCACTGAAGTCCTAGCTGACATCAGAGTTGAATTGTGTCTTGGAGGTCCAGAATATATGATGCAAATACTTTGATACAGCACCTAGTAGTCTCTGTGCAACTGGATTACACAACTGCCAACTATGGTCGAATATTGTACCTCAAGAACCTACCATTCCTTCTTTCAAGTCTAGAAAATTGTCCACATCAATTGGTATTTTATATGTAACTCTGCATTACCAATTGCATACAGAAGTTCCAGTTCAAAATGAATCCCAGAGATTTTGTATTAGTCAGAATAATCTCTGCAAAATTACGCAGTGGTTACAAACACCTTCTTGAAAGATCTATCTCTTTTAGGATGGTGAAGAAAATGAAAAAAAAACAAACCTGTTTTTCTTGAAGCTTGACAACTGATCTCTGCTTTTTTCCTTTTCCACGTTAACCATTGCAAGAGGGGTCTTCACTTGGAACATACACCTTAAGCAATCTTCCATTTTTATTGACATTGAACACACATACTGGTATTTAACAAACTGGAGAAGCAGCAATCTTTGCAGGTTCAGATGGATTTGCGCATAAAAAAGAAAAACACAACAGCTCCCCCCTCACCTCACAGCATTTATTTTATTGCACTTGTCCAACCAACAAGGAAAGAATTTTCTTTCATGGTTCTGCCAACACAGGAACTTTCAAAGAAGTGATGGCACTTAGAAACAACCTTTTCTATCACATTAACAAATGTATTTATTCTTATGGTGTTTTCATTCTTTTCCACTTGTAGGAGGTTCTGACATTTGTGCAATATTTTCTGAAACTGGTGGGTTTCTTACAGATTATAACATAGATTGTTTAAAGACACTATCTTTCCTTTATGCTTTTACACTACTTAAAACATCAATAATGTACTTATTAAATCAATTATTTTATTTTTCTGTTTCAGTTTTATTCACACGTGGCCGCCAACTTACAAAAACTCCCACATTTAGAGGAGCGGGAAGATAACATTTTCAAAGCTGCCGCAGACAGAGGTGGTGGGAACAACAATTACCTGTGATCTGAACAATTAGGGGACATTCACATAAAGACAGGAAGCTAAAAAGCAAGCTCTGAACCTTGCATGATAAAACATGGAACAAACCTCAGTGTCAGCAAAGCAACAATATGGCATCCAGTAAAAAGTCTGCATGGGAGGTGAAGAATTCCCACCCACTTTTCCAGTACTATTATCTGTGGTAGATATACTTTTGCTTACCCATATTATACAAAAGAATGATGCATTTGAATGTCAAAATGCACTGAGCTAGCATGAAGAGAGCAATGTAGCAGCTCTTACTGCCATGACAGAGCACAGGAAAAGCAGAAACAAGCAGCAGCAATGATTGAGTAGCATCTTCAAGAAACCACTTGCATGTGCGTGCATGCACTCATCTGTCAATGTTTTTTCTTCCTCATGCAGGAGAAACACTTTCCACATGTACAGGTAAGGCAGAAGCTGAAGATATATTACATATCCTAAAGTGATACCACAAACTTGCTGGGAAAATCTTCTTTGGCATTCCTCTGTACATAGCGGGGTTTTTTTTGTTGTTGTGGTTAATCAATGACAGGAAGCTCAAGAAAAGAAAGATATCCATGTGTGGACTGGTGAGGTAATACAGGAGATACTGACTTATTGTCTAAGTAAATAAATTCACAAATTAATGTTTTTGAGGGTTTTTATGTCTAATGACTATAAGCTGCTTTCTTTTTTTTGTATGCAAGAGCCTGTATTATATTCATAAACAGAAACATACCTTCCTGCCTATACTTTGTGGAAAATGTGATGCCACGTTAGCAGCAGAGTGTAAAAGTGCCTGATGTCTGGAAATTAATTTTTTTTTTTGTTAAAGCAATTTATCTATTATTCTTGAGTGGGGACATCCCCAACCCCACTACAGATGAAAACCTCCTCTTCAGTTAAAACTTGCACTTTTATTTCTGCTGCTCCATGTAACTAATTTCTTTACCCCCTCAACAATTTGAGTCAATTCCCTTCTGTAAAACCATCCTTAAAAACATTCCTCATCCTCAGTTTTAATTGATGCTTGTTGTGAAACATTATGTGGTGCTCTGCATGATGGACACAGTGTAGGTGCAAACAGTACTATTCCATAGGTGGCCATCAGAAAATCTGTAGGCAAGACCCTTTTCAAAATAAAACTGCTGGATTCCCTCCTTGGTTAGTGAGCTTTGCCGTATATACAATCCCACACACCCTCTGTAAAGGCCTTTGTAGAACTTGGGGGGGATATAGATGTAGTTTTGAAAATTTCTGCCTGTTTGGCACAGTCAGCACATGAGACTCTGGGCAGGAGTTACACAGTCAGGAGTCCTGCCATAGTGGCACTGCCAAGCATCACCAATTGACCCTGCTGCCAGCACAGGAGCATGGCAGGGGAAAAGGAACCGCAATTAAAACAGAAGCATTGGGAGTGTAAGTACACACATAAACACCTACCTGCTAGGAATCTGAAGACCATAAGCTTTCAAATACATTGCACACAGAATTGTATTAGAAGGCAGAGGAAATGGTGCAAGGAAGATGCATTAAATATGATTATAGACACATTCAAGATATACCAATAGTGGTATTTGGAAGATGTATATATATGTATATTCCTATATAATTCTATGTTTATTTATTAATTAACCTGGTTGCTGATAACTATCTTCAGGATTAATTAATGAAAAAGCATTTTAAAGATAAAATCTAATCCTTAAATACTATGATTGCAAGATCCTATGAACACTCATTTTTAATGAATAAAAATCACAGGAGCTTGACCCTAGGGTCTGACCGCATTTGCTGCAATTTCATCTCTAGTCCTGGGCTCTGCTCAAAGAAGACAAACAAAAACAACAGGAAGCCTAATTTCACTTTAGTTGACTGAGATTAAAAAGAGCGGTCAGTCCTTTTTTGGCTTACTTCAGAGAATATGCCTGTGCATAAATGGCCTTTGCATTCTCCACAAAGACTATCTATCTCTGCCTTTGGTCAAACCTCTCAAGTTTTGATGCTTGTTTTCCTGACTAGGTGAGAAGGTAACATAAAGAAATAGTTGCAGAGGTGTCTTAAATTGCAGTTGAATTCCTATTCTGTACATTCTCCTTTATCAGGGGCCACCCTGCTTGCACTTTAATTCAGCCTGCAGAGTGTCTTATATGCAGTCATCTTCAGCCTCTTTCAATCCCCTGCTTCTAAAAAGGCAGAGCAGAGCAAGTCTTGCTTGTATAACTGAACTTTGTGGATAACACTTAGAAATTGGGAATTACGGAGAGGATGTAAAGTGCTACCACATCTGAGTGTTAATTGGTATGTGATAAGATGCAAAAGCAGACTTTCTGCAAATACCTGATCGCAGCATCCACCAGCTATTTTACTTTCTACTCAGTAAAACTGCAACAAGAGATTAAACCATATCCTAACCCAATCTAATATACATTTGGATTAAATCCTATCCAGATTTTTCATATATTCAGGGACACTTAAGACATTTTATTTCCCAAGCTGGTATTTAATTTCTCTGCCATTTTTAATGTATATTTTGCAGCCCTATCCAATGGCTCCTAACAAAGCAATGGAAGTCTAAAAGCCAGACACTCAAGATAAATTACTGTGACACAGATCAGCAGCTAAACTTCAAATGCAAGGAAGGGCTTGAATACTTTTCAGCAAATCTAGCCTAATGCAAGATAGTTCTTCATACTAAGCTTGGCTCACTTCTGTCTTCAGACCATGCATGTTGCAAAGCCAGCTCTGTGGTAAACTCAGCCAGACCGGTCATCTAAAAGCTCCCTCTATAGTGACTGGAAAGAGATAACGCACCATTACAGGGCTATTTAATTCCACCCTTAAGATACAGGTTTAAAACCTTACATGATTAACATTAAGTGAAAACTCGAGTAAGAGTTGCAAAATATGGTTCTGTCTGAAAAAAAACCAAAACACTTTGATCCCATTCACATAATAAAGATAAAGGGATAGTGCCACACTGCACAAAACACTCAGACAAGTGGTCTGTGCTGCGGTGTGTGGGGAGCTGGCTGACAGGCCGCACCCACAGGGTGGTGGTAAATAGCTCCTTTTCAAACCAGCAACCTGCCACAAATGGGGTACCTCAGGGATCGGCAACAGGTCCAATGCTGTTTCATTGAGTGATGGTGGGATCAGGCTGATGACACCAAACTGAATGTGGAAGTAGACACTTTGGAAGGGAGAGCCACCCTGCAGGAAGACCTGGGTAGGCTGAAGACTGGGCTAATAAGAATCTTATGAAGTTCAACAAGGACAAGTGTAAGGTCTTGCACCTAGAAAAACAATACAGGACTGCAGCACAGACTGGGATCTGCCCAGCTGGGGAGCAGCTCTGTGGAAAGGGACCTGGGGGCCTGGTGGACAACAAGATCAGTATGAGTGAACAGTGTGTTGCTGCTGCAGCAAAGCAAGCCAACAGGATCCTGGGTTGCATCAACAAAGGTATAACCAGCACAGATAAAGAGGTCATTATCCCACTCTACTCAGCACTTGTCAGGCCACACCTGGAATACTGCATTCAGTTTTCGGCCCCACTATACACAAAAGATGTGGACATGCTGGAGGGTGTCCAGAGAAGAACCACCAGGATGATCAAAGGACTGGGAAGCCTGTCATATGAGGAAAGACTGAGAGAATTGAGTTTGTTCAGCCTTGAGGAAAGAGGGCTTAGGGGAGACCTTATCACCGTGTTTCAGTATTTAAAGGGTTGCTACAAAGAAGATGGAGACTCACTTTTTATAAGGGGTCAGATGGAAAAGATAAGGGATAATGGGTACTCCTGGGAAGATTCCTACTGGACACAAGAGGAGAAAGTTTCACAATGCGAACAATCAACCATTGGAATAATCTCCCCAGGGAAGTGGTGGATTCCTGTCATTGGACAATTTTAAGATTTCTCTGGGTAGGGTGCTAGGCCACCTTGTCTAGACTGTGCTGTTGCCAAGAAAGGTTGGACCAGATGATCCTTGGGGTCCCTTCCAGTCTGGTGTTCTATGATTCTATCATGATTCAAGTTATGGCTAATTCAGTACAGAAAGCAAGCCAGATTAAATATGTATTTAGATTTGTCCTCTAAAAAGACTTCTTTAATAATTCTTATAACTAGCATGCAAACAATACATTGTACTGAAATATCCATGGTCAAAAATCTGGTATTTTTCTTCTCTTCAAAGTAGTCTGAAGAAAAAAAATGAAGTGCTTTGCCTTGGTCTACAAGTCTACAAAGAAATAAAAATTAAAGGAATAAAAGTACTGCGAAAACTTAAATGGACAGTTTAAGCTATTATCATTTCTTGTACCTGCTTTCAACCTCATCTGCAAACTGCCATAAATCTGAATTCTGCCTAGGCTATGCAAAAGTCTCTTTTTTTTTTTTTTCTCTTTCAACTTAAGTGTATGTTTGTGGTTTATTTTACAACCTTGGGTATCAGACCTACTTTTGAAAATATGGGCATTCATTGCTTTGTACCTTGCCAATTTGGCCAGGATCCGTTTTAGATCTGCATTGTGATTGAATAAATAACACATTCACAAAACTGTGCCTACTTATACCATAGAGAAACTCAGAAACTAACAGATAAATACAATGTAATGCCTCACTTGTACATACACCCTCTGTATGCTACTACATTGGCCAAGTTGTATCTCTTTTAACACTCAAAACTGTTCTTTTAAAGAATGGGCCCAAACCAGACTGGGCTTCAGCATGCCTGAATTTTGCTGCTTTCTGAGAGTGCAGAAATGCTTTTTTACAGCTCAATTTACAACTCTTTTAGCATACTTTTTGTATGTGCTCCACATTTGTTACTACACAAGAAGAATCACTGATGTTCCAGTTCGCTGTGTGAGGCATCAGGAAAGTGGGAAGCCTTACTTGCCTCTGGATCTGGCAACATGAACCATCACACACACGGCTTTTACCATAGACCCAACACAATACCTCTTTTAATGTCTTCTGTGTAGCTGGTGACCAGCAGGGTCCATCTACCTTACTGTATCAATCTTTTTTAATTGCTACTTTGAGTTGTGAACTAAACAAGCACACAAATTACACAAACAAGTAATGCAGCACAAATGGTAAGCTGCAACATAGAACACAATAGCCAAATCAAACCTAAATCTTCCAGGGCTAAGTTGCACTGAAGGCCACAAAACTAACACTAACTTACCTACAGAACATGACAGTTTTCAAAATCTAAAGCAGAATGCCAGGAAGTTACAGAATTGTTTTAAAAATACAATCAAATTCTGCACTCCTGAAAAGCTGTCCTTAAAGTATCCTTTAACTATCATTATTCGTTCTGCTAATGTTAAGCATTATTCAGGCAAAAAAATCCACAGGCTAATTGATGAAAAATAAATGGGGAGACGATACACCTTGACGGGGCTTCATTTAACAAAGCCCTTTCGATCTAGCGAGACACAGAGAGGATAATTTGTAAAAGTGTCACCTTTCTACTATAAATATATCCAGATAATTTGGAGGTAACAGGCAAGTAGCAGTGAGTATCCCCAGGTGCTCCCACAGTAGCACTGGGAACCTGGTGGGATGCAGTGGTGGATGAGGAAACAGACAGCCCTGCAGTGACATACATATTCACAAAGCAAAAGGCAGCGCTACACATGGAAGCAGGCTTCCCGTGGCAGGGATATTACCATCCAAGCTTGCAAAACTTCTAAAGGAATTCAGAAACAAACAAAATGAAAAAAAAAAAAAAACCAACAAAAAAGTGCAGTTTAAAACACAAAATTACAGATTACAGTATTCTTTGTTTTCTTCTATTTAAAATATCAACAGTTTATGACACTCCAGGAGTGAGGTCCGTCCATTGTTCACTGCATCCAGCAAGGTTTTTGCTGCTTCAGTGTGGAACGTATTCCTGGTTTCCACTCCTCCGTTAAATACAAACCCATGATATGAAGAGATTCTTACTTCAAAAAATTGAATCTTCTATTACCATATGAGTATTCAAAGGGATACAGAGCATAATTTTCAAGTAAAACAAAAACCAAAAGTTTCCTAAAATCCATCTACATTACTGAAAAAAGATGTCCGTAGTCACAATTACTTGGGTAGTAGCCAGAGCCTAGCCTATTACACTTACATACATTTAAACCATGGGAATTTTAAGCCTGTTCTGCTGTTGGTCATTCAGCTTTTATTTTAATGGATTTCTGGGATTTAAATGATGCACATTTTGTCTGCTCTCTGTGTGGTGCTGATTTTCACCTCATAGCATAAACCACTTAATTATAAGACATCTCAAGTTTCCAAACAAGAATCAGAAGCTCTCCAGAAATAACTTAGGATTGATTTTGAAGCACTCTAGTAAAGAAAACAAGAAGTTAATAGCATCCTTCTAGCTCAGGTAGAAATGGGAGAAGAATCTGTCAGCATCGCAGCAAAGGAGAGTTTTAAAGAGGGATTTGAAGGAGCATAGTAGAAAAACACTGAGATAATGTGAGAATGGTCCTCTCAAAATTAAGGGAAAGCAGAGAAGAAAGTGCCTAGATGTTTTCATATAGAACTTAGCCTTATGGTGAGTTTGGAGGAAGGAATCAGCTCACTAATAAACAAGATATATCTGGGAAGCAGAGGCAGGTGACAGTTAATTAAAGCTGCAGTAGCCAAAGAAAGTTTGGATGATCATCTGAACCCTCTTATTCCCATTTCTTACAGTACAGTTAGTAAGCAATCAACTTGCCTATGTAGAAGGAAGGAGGAGCCTAACACAGTAAAAAAGAGACATTTCCAAATTCTAGTCTGGAAAAGAAGGACCATAAAAGAGGCTTCCACAGCCTTCCATGCATTCTGATGAAGGTGAAAGAAGCAGAAAGCCAATGAGAGAAGTCTTAGCAAATAGACTGGGTAAGATGCTTTTCTGGCAGCCCTGAGGTTCACAACAGAGACTACATAACAGGGAAATGACGTCCAGAGAGACTCATTAAGACAAGTACCAAAGAGAAGAGACATCTGCAGCACAGATAACCCTAAGGACTTCAGGATCCTACTTGGGGAAGAACTATCATAACCCAAGGGCACAGTTCCTCTACGGGAGCACAGAGATCTCTAAGCTTTAACACAATAGGGTAGTTTTAATTGATACACGGTTTGAGATAATGCTGCTAGGAAAACAAAAGCCAGGCTCTTTTCTAAACATCTAAAGGAGATACATGTGCAGGTGCCAAATAGTGGTCGTCACTGATTACTTCACTTTTTGCCTTCAATTACATAATTTAGTTAAGCTATTTAACATAGTCTCTGCATTTCCTTAAGGAATAAAATAGTAATTCAGCTTAGTTACAAAAGAAATTGTATACACACAAACTCAATCACACATGCCTCTCATTAATATGTTTGTGATTGCCATGTGATAACCCTCAGGACCTAACTCCTTCCAAACTTTCTGTATTGTACTGAAACTTTCTTGTGATTTCCTGCACAAAGTTTGCTTCTAAGAAAGCAATAATAAAAAAAAATAAGTAAAATAAGTGCTGAGACTGTGTAAGTTCTGCCTGTCAACTGAAGTATGTTCACCCTGCCTCACTGAGGAGTACGGCGTGTAGCCCACATCCACCTCCTTTCTGTCAGTACCTGAGCTAGCCTAGCTATAGTTTAAAGATAAAATGTCTCTATATTTCACTACAGTGTGTCTCTTCACTGCACCTGCAATAGAGATGTACCACGGTCATGTCTCTATCTGGATCTCCCAGTCTCGTATAAGCTTATCAACATTTTAGTTGATCTCCTACAGGGTTTTCTTTTCAATTGGTATATGGTGGCTGGCATTTGAAAGGTGAGCTCAAGGATAAATCTTGCACTCTGGCATTTGTATATTGAAGATTTATTTTTACACAGATGGGAAAGTGTGATATTGACTGAACTAATAAAAGACTACTTGAGTTTAGAATAGATCATAAGAGCAGACATCTTCTTCTAACAAAGACACAACTTCTTTCCCCTCTCAAGAGTACAAGCGTCTGTGTGTGCGTGTGTGTGTGTCTGTGCATTTCTTCACCCACCTTCCCTCCTTCTCCAGCATTTTATTTCATTTGGCACTTGAAGTCCGGAAAGACGTTTTTAAAAAGTAGTTACTAATTCCTATCTCTCTATTCATTCGTTAGCGATTTACATCCTAAGTAAACTTCATTTATTTATTGTTCTATATGGATGAGCAGTGGTGTTTTAATAAATACTTCTCTATATTAAATTGCAGTTTTGTTTCTAGCCATTCAGACATAGTATCTTTGCTAAAGGCCTTCAGAGAGCTATTCAGCTGCAGATTGTCCGTGAACTAAGGAGTTAATTCATTACTAAACTGTTATGATTATCAGAAGTTATGTTATTTGGTATGATATTATCATTAGGCAGTTTGAGTAAGTTTCACTTTCTGTTTGTTGCAGCACTGAGGAGAAAATACTGGTCCAAATACAATGTCAGCTACAATAGTTAAGGCCAGTAATTAAACGTGCAAACAGAATTTACCTGATTTCACAATTTTTACACAAGATTCTATTTAAAAGGCAGCAAATGCAATTAACCTTCATAATAACTAACTCCCACAGAATATTGTTTTATCTTGTAGCCAGTGTTATGTGCCATGTAAAGGGCCGAGATGCTTCCATTAGGCCTGTGACAAAACCCGTCTTTCCGGTACACCATGAAGTCATTTTCCCTTAAACTCTTCAAGAGGTTATCACAGGAAAAATCCATTCCCTCTGCAATATCAAGAAAACTGTAATATTGGAACTACTTGCTAGTACCAAAAAATTCTTTGAGAAACCCAGTTCAGAAAGAAGGCACACTGGCCAAGTGCAGAGCAAGAATTGCCTAATGCTACAATGAAATTCCCACAAGGCATTCAAAGCAACAAGCCAACAGAAAGATATACATAATGCTGCTATTACACCTACTACTCTATAACTGCTTAAAAAAAAAGAGTTATGTAAGTAAATAATGTGTAAAATGAATTACCTGTATGATTTTACATTTTGTTGCTAATGTGTAAAGCTGTGATGCCTTTTGAATACAGAAATTAAGGATTTATCTCATTCTCACTGAAATATCAGGTGTTCAAAATATTATTGTTCCTAAATGTTGTAGTTTTATTTAAAAACACGGTGAAATATTCTACAGAACATCCAAGGAGGCAAATGCTCAGTTTTAGTGCCTGAGGGATGTAGATCCCTATCTCCTTATTAATTCTATTCAATAGTGCATGATTCATGTTTTCTAATAATGAATTAGGAATTTTTATACCTAAGACTTCATTTGATCCCCAATGGTTTAAATTTCCAAACTTGCAAGACATCCACAAATAAAATGGGAACTGAAGATATGTTAAAAAAGAAGGGAAAGACCATTGTTTTGTTCTGGTTTTTTCCTGTGCAGATTCCACATTCTATTTTCAGAATGAACGATGTGCTTCAGAGAATCAGCCTCAGCAACAGACATCAGTGATTTAGTGAATTTGGACTTTAATACTGGACCTTTAATGTTCCTCAGAGGTCAATAGTTAAAATTGAATTCAGCTGCCTATGAGTCATATAACAAGTATGGACAAACCTGATCTTCCTTCATAAGAAATAAAGAAACTATTGACCAATAAAAGCTCAATAAATCCAACACGTTGATTTCCTTTAGATTTAGCGCAGCTCTTCCTCGCTGACTTGTTCCATCCTTAACAATTTCCTTATTCTTGCAGTTGATATGGAAAAGCAAGCTGTAAACAAAGCGAACGTGTTCACGTGCACAGTAACCAACTGGTTCATGTCATTTCTGTTAGAATGTCAGCATTTACTAAAGTTGTTGGTATGTGTATGTGTGTAAGGCAAAGAATGTCACTGAATATATTGTTGATACTTGGTAAGTAGGGCAGGTAGCGGAATGGGAACAGACGCTTTGCTCTCATTTTCATTCTGGGATATACCAGGAGAGTTACAAGGGTTAAGCATTGGTTAAATTAGGGCAGAATTCGACCCCAATGGTGTTAGAAAGCAGAAACTGTAATCAACGTTTCCTTACATAAAGCTTTAAAACCACAGTCCTTATAGACAACCGCTCAGTGTCAATCCACAATATCTATCCCTCTATGTTCACTTCAAATTTAAAAGCAACATTGAAACTGCACTGTGATAAAGCTAGAATGTGGTTGTTTTTTTTTCTGGAATATTTCTTATTTTTATTTCTGGAATATTTTTTTATTCAGGTCTTCTTTTCTACTTTTTGTACACTTCAAAGTGTTACACTTTGTAACACTTAAAAACACATACAGCAAGTGGTATCAAATGGGTGGAGCCCCCAGCTCTTCTAAAAGAACCAGCTTGACACCCCTCTATTTTAAATAAAGTGATTTTATGAAAAGGATCAGGGTACTAAAGTCCCTCCTGCAATTTACAAAAGGATCTACACTTCATTTGCAACTCCAAAAGGCTGAAAAGAGCAAAAGGTAGGACTACAAAACTACATAAACACTTTCTGAAGCCAGAGTGCAGAAAACCCCTGTTCTCCACCATGTTCTCCAGCCTCCTCCCACTTCTCACCCCAAATAGGCATGCTGGAATGGATTTTTCCCTCCTACTCTGGCACTGTACATTTACCAAAATACAAGGTCAAAGTTGTTTCTGTCATTCCCTTCATCGCTGGTGTTCCTTTGGGTCCTATGAGATCAGCTTCAGAGAAGAAGCAACTTCTAAACTATGCACTTGCTTGGGGGAGAAGAGGAGGGAAAGATCAGTGAAGAAGACAGAGATGAAACACTTCCAATTCAAAAGTAAGCCAGGGAGGAAAATGGTAGGAAGACAGCAAATCTGAGGTCAGGGGAGAGAGAGAGAATGCCCAAATGCTATTTACACACACACACAAACATACATAGTTAATAGGTGAATAGTCCATTAGTTGAGGTGAATACCTAATCCCAGTTCTTAAACTTCAACTTTCAACTAAGTATTTTAACAGGAGAATCCAGGGGAATAGGAGTTTTGCTTTTCTGATCATATACCGGTCTTTACAAGCAGCTGCATGCTTTGGCATCCCTAACTCTACATAATACAATATTTGGCCTACTCTTGGACACATAATCTCAGTTTATGTTCTTGTGATCAAATTCTCCCTGATACAGTCTAAGAAGCACTTCAACTCCTTATCAGTCATGGTGGGGTACAATGAAAATGCAAGTACACATTCTGGTAGCTACAGTCCATGAGGCTTTTTAATTTCCTGGGTGTGGGAGGATATTGTTCATCTTACGTTCTCGGGAATTTATATACTCCTTCCCAATATAGAGTTAAATGGGCCTTTAGGGACACTTCTACTGATTCATCAAAATCAAGCACTGAAAATGGCAACCAGATATATTGGTACAGAAGATAAGAGCAGCAATACCCGACAGTTTGTACAACTCCAGGTCATGGTACAGACTTGCTGTAGCCCATAATCATAAGCAGGAACACCTCTCCTCACCCTAAATTGCACAAGATCATTGTGGCACCCCATAGAGATACAATATAAGAGGCAGCGTCTTTTCTTGCAAATTCAGGCATTTCATGAGTCTTACAAAAGCACTGAAAAACTCAGAATCTGACCTGTGTTCCACATCTACCTGTCAAAAATAGGATACACTTCTGTCCTGGTTTCAGCTGGGACAGAGTTAATTTTCTTTCTAGTAGTTGCTGTGTTTCAGATTTGCTATGAAAGGAAGTCAATAATGCATATGTTTTAGTTATTGCTAAGTGATGTTCGTACTATTCAAGGACTTTTTTCAGCTCCCCACAGAAGCTGAGAAGGAGTATAGACAGAACAATAAAATGGCCAAGGGAATATTCCATACCATAGACATCATGCTTGGTATTTAATTGGGGGATGGCTGAGGGACAGCAATCCTCAATCACTGCTTGGGATTATTATTGTTATTTTCCTTTTTCTGTTTTTGTTCTATTAAACTGTCTTTATCTCAGTCCACAAGGTGGGGGATTTTTTCCTTTCTTTTCCCCTCCTTTTCTCCCTCTTCTCCCTATGATTTTGGTGGGAAGGGGGAGAACTGTGTGAGCAGCTGCATGGTCCTAGCTGCCAGATGCGGTTAAACCTCGACACCATCCTTTTCCCCTGGCACAACATACTGAGATTAATGTTGTATGACAAAGAAATCAGTGACGGTCACTGCAAGTTCCACACTCTTTAACAAAACTATCTTCAAACTGAAGACATTTCTTCTCATGCATTAGTGAACTCTGAGCACCACAAATTGCCCAAAGCCAAGTAACACAATGTACTTCAAAACTTTGCGTCTTGGTGTAGTATATTTTGTAGGGTGGGCTTTGATTCTGGGTGAAATGCACCTTAAAATGCAAGTGGCTTATTTTAGCAGAACCATGCTTCTGGAGACAATTCAAAAGGAGATGTGCTCGTTCACTTTGCATGGACTTTTCCAATGCTGTAACATTTCATTCTTCCCACACATTTTACTAAGCAATAATGCTAATCATATAGTAGAAAAATACTCTTTTCCTTTACTATTTCTAAATCTGCTTTTTGTTCGTGTGTTCATTCTCCTTTTAAGCATGAACTCTAGAACTCTACTACAGGTTTCTTACCTACAAGTCAGCACACAAAACATATTTTGAATTAATGAACTTGATTGTTTGCAATTAGGACAGCTATACTTTCCTGCATTCATTAAGAGATACATATTATGCGAATTATGCATCTACAACGCATTCCCCAAACACCGGATGTACTTCACCTTTCTTTGCATGATTTTATAAACAGTTCAGAGCAGCTAATGCTGAAAAAAAACCTACAGGCAGTCAGATACTCCAGTGAGTGAGTTGTGTACCTTACTTGCCTAAGAGCTACTGGCCAAGAATTGTTGGCTAATATCAAAGAACAAAGATTTTGAAGGCAAACAGTCAGCTAACCACAGACGGTTCACAAACATATATAAAAATAACTAACTGAATACATTATTTAATGTAAATTTTTCTTTGGCACAAATAAGTTGTTCTTGTTAAGTTTTGATCTCTAAAAACATATTCCATACCAGTTATATAAGGTGACCAATAATTACAACTTATGTTGTTAACCCACTTTGACTCACCCTGGTCTGATTTACTCTAATGATACCTGTCAGCATTGCATTTTGGGGAAAAAAAAAAAAAAAGACAGATAAAGATATAATCTAGCCACTTTAATGGATTCTCCATTGTCACAAATCTACACAGAGTCCCCAAGTACTAAATTTTATATTCAGCTCTCGGAGTTAGCTACAAGATATGTAAAATCATGAGTAAGCAGAAGCTCCCTATTGTCCGTGCCCTTGAGATGGGATCTTTCATTCCATTAATGCATGCAACAGTTGCAATCATGAAATGTGGAACAGCTCCAATGGTTTGCAAGAAGAGTTTCAAGAACTAATGTACAGGGCTTAAATCTTACAATTTGAGAGACACTCACACATACTAATAAGCTTTACTATTACATGGGCATTCCATAAACTGCTGTATGCGTATGAATAGCACACACGTCGGTGTGAATGATCTTGTTGCTTGGTTCTGCAATGTATATTTTAAACTATTTTTTTAAAAAATTAGGAGTGTTACTAGCATGTATATCACGGCTGTGATCTAGCAGTTAAGATACACCAATAGCTAAAGACATAGAAACAGTATTAAAACAAAACCACATGCTTAGTTTAAAATATGCATTATAAAGCCACCACTAGATTGTCACCAAAATCTTATCAGGAATATTATTTCTCCAGCACCTCCCTCAAAACCACTCCCCCAGGCTTTTACTCCATCCCTGTAGTTTCAACTCATCAACAAACTTCCTGTGAGAGGTTGTTCCCTTCACCCTCAGCAGTGTTGTCAGACCCAAGACCATCAGAGAAGTTTTCAGTGCCCCTTCACACCCTCCAGGAAGTCAGAGGAAGGGCCTCTTTTGCACGATCACTAGTATTTTCTCATGGTGGTCATGCTATTTTTATTCTTTTTCCTGTAGCTTGCTGGGCTCCCAGGAGATGATATGGCCAAGGATGTGTCTTTAAAAAGCATGTTTAGGCAGCCAGGGCACAGGGTGAAAATCTAAGGCTTATTATTGCCATTGCTATGATGTTTTAGCACATACGCCAGCCCTCTTCCTAGCAGGACACCATAAGGTATTAATAGCTTTAAACTATGGGGAATAATATGTAATATATATATATATACATTAAGACAGCTGGACCTTATGTGGATCAGCCTCATCAGACATAAACTGCATGTAAATTAATCTGTAAAGTAGCCTCAACATAAGCAAACTACAGATTAAATCTAGTTATTGACTAACAAATTACACATTATGTGGGTAATCATCTGAATCACCTGAACTTCCAAAGGATCCCTAGGTACTCCAAGCCCTTTGTTCCTCAACCACTTCTTTTCATATGCATATTTAAGTACTGCTTTTGCATAAAACTAGGGACTGAAGAAGTAAAAAGGCAAGCTTCTGTTTTAAGACTATGTCCTATTTCTCAGATCAGGGAGCTATGGCATTACAGAGACCTGGTACAAGACTTGCATTACATCTAATTTGGAGAAATAAAGAGTCCTGAACACTGCACAGAGCCTTAATCCTCATGTGCACCCACAGGCAAAAGTCTGTGTGGGTAGATAAAAGCAAACCATCTTACGTAATTCCTTGCCTACATGACGTTCTCACAGCACCCTTTATAAGCAAAACTAACCATTTTTTTTTTTGCTCCTGTGTTTCCCCACTACATCCTAAATCCTGCTTATTCTTCCCAGCTGGCATTAACTGGTTTTGAGCTCTGCATTTCTATCCACCCAGGGCAGTGCTCAGCTCTCCAAGCGTGTTTCACCTGCGCTTTTGGCAAGATGCAATTCTAAACTGGTGTCTGACAGAGCAGATCAGCACATTAACACATGAACCCTGCTTGCACTGTGGTGTGATTTCTAGCCTCCTGTCTCGCAGCCAGTTTGGGGAGTCTGTTGTTCCAGATAAAAGGTGCTGCTCTTCAGAGAGATTACGCTGCGGCGAAGGGAGCAGCTCTCCAGACTAGCATTGCAGAGCTGCACACAGGGCATTTTTTAAAAGCTGTACAAAGGAGTTACCAATCTAAATCCTGTTTAAAAGACAAAGAGTGAGTTGCACTCTGTTATCAAATTATGCTCTTCTACATCTTAGCAACATTCTGATTTTAATTAATTTCACACCTTTAAACACCACTATAAATGTTTCAAAGCAATGTTTTGCATCCCTTTTGTGTATTTTAATTTTGCTTAGAGCACATAGTATTTACCCTGTATATTCTGAGGATTAAATATATGCAGTGTGACCAGAAGGATCTTTCTGAATGCATTTTATTAAAGACTAGTTTATGCAACTTTTACAGGTCTGTGAGGAACCAGATCTCCAATATGAATAACTGAAATTCAGTTACAAGAATAAAATTGTTATCGCTTTCAATCTCATAATTGTAATACATTTCTCTTGCCTCAGTTCTAGCCAAAAGAAAGTTCCCTTTCTATTGAATGAAGGTAGCAGGGACTGTAACTCCAGAGTCAGGACGTCGTATTCTCCAGGTTGGTTTCAGTGGTACTGGCCAGCAGAGCTAACGGCGCCCCAGCAAATACATGTGCTTCGAAACACAGAAAGGCTTTTTTGTTTTTCATTTCTATATCGCATTAATCGAAAAATTATTAACTGTTTTCCTTCCCACCAATGCAAGTGGCAAGGAAGCTGTTGTTAGAGAAAATAAAGGCCAAACAGGAGAGACACAAGGAATGTGTTAGTTGAAACAGCGAGTATGAAAAGGTGTAATTACTGCAACACACCAGCGCTTTTCTAGTTATTTCCTGTTTTGATTGCTCTCTGCTAAATAATTCCTTTCCTTACCTTGATTTTATCATCTTATCTCTATTTCTCATTCAAATATTAACCAGTTACTCCATTTTTATTTGAGGAGCAGTACTCCTTCTACCAGTTTGTCTTTATTACATTTCTTTTCCAATTCAAAAATCACGGACTGCTGATCCAAGCAATATTCAGAGGCGACTGATGACCATTTTATATGAATGATATTTGGCTTTTATGAAAAGTTATATACAGTATATAATGGACCAAAAAAAATTATGTATGTTATATTGAGAACTGCAAAATTCCATTTTTCTAAACAATGTTATGTGATCTGAATGTAGGCATCGGGATGACTGAACATGGCTACCTGAGTGATGTCTATGCCACAGGTCTCACTCATTCACTCACGGCGTTGGAAGGAACCTCTAAGGATCATCTAGTCCAACTCCCCTGCTAAAGCAGGATTGCCCAGAACACATTACTCAGGACTGCATCCAGGTGGGTCTTGAAGGTCACCAGAGAAGGAGACTCCACAACCTCCCTGGGCAGTCTGTTCCAGTGCTACGTCACCCTCACCAGAAAGAAGTTTTTCCTCATATTTGAATGGAACTTCCTAAGTTCCAGCTTGTGCCCATTGCCCCTCCTCCTGTCACTGGGAACCACTGAAAAGAGTCTGGCTCCATCCTCCTTCAACCCACCCTTCAGATACTTGGGAGCATTAATAAGGTCTCCCCTCAGCCTTCTCTTCTCCAGACTAAAAAGTCCCAGCTCTCTCAGCCTTTCCTCATAAGGGAGGTGCTCCAATCCCTTAATCATCTTTGTTGCCCTATGCTGGACTCTCTCCGGTAGTTTCCAGTCTCTGAACTCTTTGAACTGGGGAGCCCAGAACTGGATGCATTATTCCAGTTGTGGCCTCACCAGTGTAAAGTAGAGGGGGAGAATGACCTCCCTCGACCTACTGGCCACACTCGTCCCTGTACAGCCCAGGATTCCACTGGCCCTCTTGACGACAAAGGCACATTGCTGGCTCATGGATAGTTTACTACCTACCAGGACCCTCAGGATCCTTTTCCACAGAAGTGCTTTCCACTAGGTCCGCCCCTAGCCTATATATCATGAGGTTCTTCTCTGCCCAGCTCTCCAGTCTGTCCAGCACAGCCTTTTGGAGTGTCAGCCAGCCCTCCTGGTTTGGTATCATCAGTGAACTTGCTCAGGATACACTCAGTCCCCTTGTCCAGGTCAGTGATGAACATGTTGAACAAGACTGAACCAAGTATTGACCCCTGGGGGACACCACTGGTTATAGGCTTTCACCTTGACCCTGCTCCATTAATTATAACCCTCCAAGTCCTGTCACACAGCCAGTTCTCAATCCACCTCATTGCCCCCTCATCTAGCCCACACTTCCTCAGTTTCCTAATGGGAGACAATGTCAAAAGCCTTGTTGAAATCAAGGTAGATGACACCTGCTGCTCTCTCCTCATCCAGCCATCCACTTATAACATCACAGAAGGCTATCAGATTGCTCAAGCATGATTTACCCTTGGTAAATCCATGATGACCACTTCCAATGATTTCCTGTTCTTTAAGATGTTTGGAGTTGACAGCTAAAACAAATCACTTCATTACCTTCCCAGGGATGGAGATGAGGCTAATCAGCCTGTAGTTCCCTGAGTCCTCCTTCTTGCCCCTTTTGTAGACCGGAGTGGTATTTCCGTCAGTCATCAGGCACCTCTCCTGTTCTCCATGACCTTTCAAAGATGATGGAGAGCAGCCCAGCAATAGCATCTGCCAGTTCTCTCAGCAGTCGCGGGTGCATCCCGTCAGGGCCCATGGACTTACAGACGTCTAGTTTGGCCAAGTGGTCTCTAACTCAGTCCTCCTCCACAGAGGGAAAATCTTCCTCTGTCCAGATCTTCCCCCTTTCTCCAGGGTCTGGGATTCATGAGGGACAGTTTTAGCAGTGAAGACCAAAGCAAAGAAGGCATTCAGTAGCTCTGCCTTCTCTGTGTCTTCCACCACTAAAAAAGCCCACCTCATTCGTCAGTGGACCTACATTTTCCCTAAGTCTTACTTTTTCTATAGATAGACTGAAAGAACTTTTTCATGTTATCTTTAACCGTAGTGGCCAAGTTCAGCTCTGCTTGAGGTTTGGCTCTTCTAATTTCCCCCCTGCCTAGCTCCACTACATCTTGGTACACCTCATAAGTTACCAACCCCCTTTTCCAGAGATCATGAACTTTACTTTTATTCCTAAGGTCCAGCCAAAGCTCTCTATTTAGCCAGGCTGGTCTTCCCTGCTGGCTTGTTTTACAGAACCTGAGGATGACCTTCTCTGCTTTTAAGAGTTCCTCCTTGAAGTATGACCAGCCTTCCTGGGCATCTATGCCCTTCAGGACTGTCTCCCAAGGGATGCCCTCAACCATGTTCCTACACAAGCCAAAGTCTGCCCTCCAGAAGTCCAAGGCAGCCACTTCTACTGGCTCCCCACCTTGCTTCTCCAAGAATTGAAAACTCTGTGATTTCACTCATCACTAGAATTATAATCACTTCAGAAGAGACCATTGTAGCTGTGAACAAAACCCATAAAACTAAGCAGTCCAGATGTTGCTCCAGTTTCCTCCAGGGAACAATTAATATTCTGGTGGAGAGACTATGAAATGGCTAACAGAAATCTCTGTGTATGGGCTTGTGAGCATCCAGACTTTGGGGTTTAGCTTCCAGGGTAGCACCTGTTTGAACTTTTGCTCTTAAGGACATTTCTCTGTGCACATCTGTGCAACAAGAAGTTTCTTGTTTTCTCTCAGCAACAGCAGAAATCAGAAGCAACTAAAGCCAGTGTAGTTACACAGTGCAACTCCTTATCGGATCTAAGGCTGCTTATTCAAGAACTGATTGAATGTGTCGAGCAAAACACTGCACCAGGACTCTACACTTACCAAGTGATGCTGGGAGCAACTGGGATTGTGCAGCTCTTCAAGGCCTCAAAACTACACCTTCCTTATTGATCAACTACTACAGAATCTTTGCACCATTTCCAAATCCTCTGGTAGAGACATGAAACGGCTCTTATTTCTCCCTGTAACCAAGTCCCTAATCAGACTATTCCCTCATTTGGAGAATGAAAATTAGGCTGCCTATGCACTTCCCATATTTAGATTTTTTTTATTTAAGTGTGATTAGTATTTATGTGAGTCCAAATATGACTAAGATTATTAATCTGCCCAAAGTTCAGTTGGTCGTGTGCAGCTATATGTCTGCTTATAGTGCCTACCAATTTCTGCTTCTCTCGTCTACATACAGAAGAATGATAAAACATATAATAGTATCTCTCTAATATATGTATTTCTTGTGCATATGCAGACTCCTTCAAATAAAGTAGAAAAGGCAAATCCTTTAAAAAGAGCCAAAAAGATCCCACATTTGACAATTCTATGAGGCTAAAAAACATAATAGATTTGTGAAATTACAGTAGCAAGAAGGAGGAGAAAAAATTCTGAAATAAAAAGCAATAGAGCACTCTGGCTATGAACTGTGAAAGATCAAGAGGGCTCCAGTGATGAAGTTACATGAACAACTTCTAAAGTTCATCACAAGTTAAAGTGATAAGTAGGAAGGCTTGATGTAGAAATCAGATGTGTGACTGGAGCTGTGGCAATATTTAGGCATAAAAAAAGACAGCACCTATGACTTACCCCTAGCTGTCATTAGAAGAGGACAGGAACGATATGCTGAATTTCAAAAAAACAAGCAAACTGTCAGGAAAAAAGGTGGAAGGAAAGTCAGAGAGGAACAGAAAAATAAGCAGAGACAGGCTGGCAAAGAACAGAAGCAGAGCTGGATTTGGGAGAGATCAGGTGAATTAGCCAGTGAAGGTGACACAGGATGCAGTGATATGGTCTTGTCTCCTGGAACAAGACAATAGTCTTGCCACAGCAGTCTGAAAACCTAGACAGTGTTCACGTAGACAGCTGAATTAATAATGAAGCTTTTAATCAGATAGAAGTAGCCAGAAGATATATGCTGCCTTAAAGCTCAGTGTAGCAACCTTCAGCCCTTCTTCAGTGAGGTTCTTGTGGTGAACTGAGAGACAGCATACCTATTTTTTGGGTACTTTTAAGGATAGATATAAATTAGAGGTCCTTCCTATTTTGAAGACAGCTTACAAATACAAACTGAGTCTCAAGTAGTCTGTAATACTCTTTCTGGGAAGCTGATCCACAGCCTCACAAATCTGCTGGTCCGAAATCCTCTTCTCACATCCAATTAATTCTTGTGCCAGTACTGCCCTTTAGCTTTAATAGCTCTTCTCCCTGCTGCATGTGCATATCTATACTTCAACGTATTCACTGAAGCAAATACACTGCTAAGCGCCAGCTGTTGTGCAAGTATGGGTCTTCTTGGGTTCCACCTAGGGATGTCAGAACTGTGGCAACCATTTTTTCTTCTTCCAGTTAAGTGTGTCAGTAAGGGGAGCCTTTGGCACACAGTTTCCAAGGTGTGAGAGAGGAATGCCTTTGAGACCATGTCCAAAAGCTGATCTTTTCCCCAGGAGCTGATACGCTCAAATTAACAGTTTCTCTGATATAGAGCATGAGATCGTAGAAGGCAGGGCACTTTCAGTGAGAAGGTGGTGTTAATTTAGAATTGCTTTGTTAGCTTAGTTCATTAACCTCTAAGTCATACCACAAAATCCTTTTGTTCTTCCTGTTTTTCTCTTGGGTGAAGGATGAATGAAAGGGAGATTGAGAGAGAGATCTAAGTTTCAAGGAAGATGTGGGCAGACTGTCCTTCTGATTTGTAATGGCACTTTACTACTAGCACTCATGCAATCAGAGCTCTGGAAGGAGACTTCTTAATTAAACACAAGAAATAAACCTCCCCAATGAGACCAAGTCAGCTACAGGAATGGAACCCAGCATGCACGGCTCACAAGGGGGATTGTTACGCAGTCCATCAAATGCACAAGAAAGGTGTCCACAAAGCTGCACCCTACAAATATTCAATTGACAATGCTTTAAAATCAGCTGTTCTTAGAAGAAATTTATTGTCTCCCACTTAGCAATGCATGCAGTTAACTGATTTTTCAAAGATCTTTTGATGTAGCAAAGAGCCCACGCAAAGCCAGAATGGCCATTAAACACAGCATCGATGAAAGATCAAATCCCAGATATTGAAGTTCTACAGCTCAAAAACAGTGAAACATAATAAACACAGGAAGACCTCAGAAACATCTCATAGGGTAGGTGCAGTCCCTCATAGGGTCCTTTTACAGATGGAAAGACAAAATTAAGAAGGAAAAAAGTTCAGATGTGAAAAATACACTTGGACTTATTTTCACACATCAGAGACAAAACCAAGCCAAATACCAACACACATGTGTACGTCCAATCAAAGCTGGGACTAAGTAATAGCAGAAATAATCAAGTGAACGTGTGTGAAACCATTTTTTTTGTGTGTGTGTGTGTGTGTACACAACTGCAAAGTCAGTAATCATGTACCTATGTCCTCTTTTTAAAAACAAGTCCTTCATCTGTGTGGTTATTTGGATTACAGATTTTACTTAAATTAATAATATAGTTTTATTTCCTTTTCCTGTTGTTTTCTGGCCATTGCACACCCTTATGATATTTTTAAATGTATCTTAAGGATCAGAATATTCTTTTGATAATCAAACAATCACTGTAGGTTTTTATTCTCTTTTTATAACCTTTCTAGTGATTTTGTTTTCAGAAATAAATGTACTTCTCCTGAAAAGTACAAGATTGGCAGCACTTTCAACTCAGTATTCAGCCCACATTCTATTAAGCCTGGGTGCCTCATGTGTGTTCTGGAGGGTACACCTCCAGGAGCGAGAGGCTAATTCATTCTTCATGCTTATTCAGTCCTTGGCCTTTCTACTGATACTTCCAACAAGGATGCCAATTAGCACTAATTAAGGTAGTGGATTTTGTGATATGGAAGCCTTTACTAGAAACTGGACTGACATCATCTACTCTTTTCATAAAAGACATGAAGCAGCTGTTAAATCATAACTCCTAGTGGCACTCTCATACAGAGAAAGCCTGCATTCAATTTGGGCACGGACAGACACCTTCAGAAGATCTGCAGTTTAGCTTCAGCTTAGGAAATGTGACTTTGTAACCAAGATATCTGCCTTTATTTAAAAAGATGAAGATTTGAAAGAGCTGTCGGTGGAATACTACATACCACACACAGCTTTGGAAAATGCACTTAATAGAACTGTGATTATAAAAGGCTACATAAAATAGATAAACCTGTACCAATCACATATATTTTCAAAGCAGATTTTTAAACCTATAGAATTATATTAGTCTTATCCTCACTGAATTAAATAGAAGTTTTCTATGTGAGTGAAATAGTCAAACCTCTTGGCAAGAAACTGCACACAGCAAACATTTTTTCTTGTGGCTGGGTGAGATGCACTAAGGGGAAAACAGTCCCTGGAAGTGTATGCACGTGTTTAGACTTTGATTTCTTTTTCAAATAGCAAACATAGAGAAACAAAGGTTTTCAAAATATTTTTTATATACATACGTGTATATCTGTCTGTCTATCAAACCAGCCTAAGGAAAGTCTAAGATCTTTGTGAATGTGTATTTCAACAGTTGGGCCCTAATTTGACTTCTGTGACAAAGAGGGTAGCATCCCTAAATCACTGCAGTTATCCAAACTTGTTAGTTCTTAACCTCATTCAAACTGTAAGAACTAGGCTTCAATAGTGTTGAACTGAATGGAAACAAAACTAACCCCTAAACACAATTCATTTTCAATTTTAATGATGTTTTCTGTACTATATTTCTTTCTCCTTTCCTATCACAAATTTTCTCTAGCCAAACTTGCTCTTTACTCTCACTGTCTCAACCCAAAGGCCAACATTACCACGTAAGTTAAAGTACAGAATATATCCTTGAAGTTGCACTCTGAAAACTCAATTTTTATTTCCAATTGCCTGCAATCCATTTTATAATCATCCCACAATGTCAGTTCTTTGATTTTCTTAATGTGTATATATTGTTAACACTACGCTTCAGCACAAATAAATGATCCACTCTCTCTGATACATTACTTTTAGAAATGTGAAACTGGAAGTGTTCATAATACGCCTGTGTGGTGGGTTGGCCTTAGCCAGTTGCCAGACACCCACCCAGCCGCTTTCTCCCTTCTCAGAACAAGGTGGGGGGGGAGCAAGATGAGAAGGCTCATGGGTCAAAATCAGGACATTAAGATCACCTACCAATTCCCATCAAGGAAAAAGACTTAATTTGGGGAAAAATAATTTAATTTATTGCTAATAAAAGATAAGAGTTGGATGGTGAGAAACAAAAAAACAATAACTAAAATACCTTCGCTTTACTTCCCTCTTCTTTTGAGGTTTGACTTCACTCCTTCATTTCCTACTCCTCTACCTCTTGCCTCCCACACCCCGAGCGGTTCAGAGGGATGGGGAATTGGGGGTCAGTCCATGACAGCTCCTCTCTGCCACTCCCTCCTCTTTACACTTACCCCCTACCCCAGCATGGGTGAGGCCACCCCTGCAGCCCTCTACCAACTCCTTCCCACCTACATCCAATGCACATGCTAAAGATGTTGACTCTCTCTTTTTAGGCTTAACTGACAGATACTTGACATTGACCCCATTATGCAGCCTTGCCTTCAGTTTAGAAAGACAGACCTAAGTCAAATTTACCTCCCAGCAGAGACCATAACACTTGGCACGATTGCTTGAGAGAGCTGTGGGTCTCTACCACCATCATAATAAAATCTAGCTGAGGAACATAATGGACATTACTTAAAAGAATTGTTCCTGTTTTGATACCAAAGACCTCAATAACAATAAAGCTGATAAAGTCTATACAGTATCTTATTTTTCTCCTCCATATTTGTTGCCTTTTAACAGATCTTCCTCACTGTGTCTTTCATACAGAGAAAAAGTTACACCAACATAACTGCTAAAAACTACGTCAGCCTCTGCAATACTCCTACAGTAGCATCTGTGAGCTCAGGCCAAAAAAGATTAAACATTGCATTCTGGCCTTCTTAGTGAAATACATTCTGTAAGCAAAAAAGACATGTTAGAATCACCAAGACTAGTAGTACTTTGGTGGAACTTCTAACACATTATTTGCATTTCTTAAATAATAAAAACAATGTTTGCTGTAACATGTGTTCTACACTTCTGCCAAAAAAAAAAATTGACTCTTGCTTAATGTTATTTTATTGGAATTAGACAGATGTGTGTGTTCACACACTTGACTGTTAGTCTTTTAACCATAGATTAATTGGATAATAACATAAAACTAGTAAGTTCCCTATAAAAACTACAAGGTTCCCTATATAAACAATGCTTACTACTATAGTAATCACTGTTGTGCAGGTTGGGAGGGGTAGGAAAAATTAAAACAAGTGAGGTTTAAGTTAAGTTTCAGGTATTCATTCCATTTCCTATTCACTGAATTTTGTAATTTCATCTAGACAGCTTTGTAACATCCTAACAAATATTTTCACATTAAAATGCCAACCCAGATGAGGCCACACTCAGGAAACAAACCCTAGGGTGGAAAAGGGGGTCACAGCATAGACTTAACCATCTGCCAAAGTGGATTTACAGTTTCTACAGTTAGCTAAGTTATTCACTGCAAATATACTCTGGGTGGAAAATAGCCCTATTTTTCTGTCATGTAAACTGACCTTGACCCTACCAACAGTGTTCAGTATTCCTAAATCTTATCAGAGAGATCCTTAACAACAATTTTATCCCTGGATTGGTCTTGAAATGTACACTGCAAAGAACAAGCAGCTGAGACCGGTCACTTAGGTCACACAGCAGCAGCTCAGTGCCCTGATCAGAGAAGGAACAGAACTGATACTACATGGCTATGGCCATCAGCCATCTGACAATAGTAATGAGAACATGGTACAAAGAAAGTCCACCAGTAATGCATGTTACATCTGTTCATGACATACATTTGTCGAATAGTTCTGAATAGATAAAAAATTGAGAAAAATCTGTTCATACTCGATTCACAAAGAGGGAACAAGGACAAATTTGCCAAGCAAATTGTTTGCTATGCATAGATATTCCAGCTGTCCTCATTATCTTATTTATCCTGTTTAAATATCCCTTGCACTCCTGCCTTCCTGCCTGGTTTACCCAATGCCATCTCTTCCTTTATCACGCCATGATTTTTCAAAGGCACGGTCATTTCCCTGCCTGAAAAACTTACTTTTCCACTGACATTTTAGTTCTCTTTTTTAGTTTCAGATACTTTGGAATGAAATCACAAAACTGTTAAACACATTATAAAAGCTCACAGAAAGCTTCTCATTGAGCGTGTGACATTAAGCAGCAAGTACCAGCAAAATGGCTGCTTCCTCTGCAGACAGATACAGTGATTTGGATTTTAAAGGCACAGAAGGAAAAGGTACCCGAATCTTCTACCAGATACAAGGGACCTAAAGTACGAAGGATAGGCTGCTAAAAGGAAGAATAGTCAAGTGTCAACATCTATGCTAACTCTGCCACGATCTTGCTGTACAACTTCAGGAAAAGCCACAGAGGTTCCTCTCTGTAACGTAGAATAAAAATACATGCCTGTCTGAAAGGACTGTTGTGAAGATAAACACATTAAAGACTGCCAGATGCATAGGAACTACAGTAGTGGGGTTTACACTGAATATAAATAGATCACATGTGAGAAGGCATACGTAGGTAGATGTGGACACATCTCGGGTAAATGAAAGGTATGAGAGGGAATGCTTTGAAAACCAACACTCCAGCATCCTTCACGTTTTGGTAAGAAAAGTCTAGTTATGTTGTAAAATTAGGACATTAGTCCCACTTGGAGGCATGCGTCCCATGGAGTAAGTAATCCAACTGACCAACAGTCAGGTCTACTGTTCAAACGTCATATGGATTCTTTACAACATCCACGTTACATATAACCATACAGCCTTTTTTTTTTTTCCTCCTTCTTTCTAGTATGGATATGGTCCTGATACAATTATATTTTTAAAAGGAGGAAACGGCAATAGCGAGTGGAGTCAGACAATGTTAAAACAAGGACCAGTCGGGGACAGAAGTCAGCAGAGACAGATTATGCAGACTGTTCACCCCACTGGGACTGGAATTGCTGCAAACACTTCAGCCAGAATTCAGGGCTTCCCCAGTTCTCAGGGTATGAAGAGTAAATGTTTTCAACTTGAAGCAAGATTTACATGCAATTTAGCTACCCCGGTTCCAATCGTGCTCTTTTTTCGTAGCCGGTCACCTTTATTGTTAAAGAAATGTTAGGGCACAACCACATAGAGCGAAGTGCACGTGTAACTTGTAAACACGCCCCCTGGACCACCTCAGAATGCATCAAACAGCCCCTGGTGAAAGAGAAGCAAATAGCATTGCTGTGGATTAATATCACAGGGCTGGAGGAGAAAAGAAATCACCTACTAAATCTTAGCTGCTCAGTTTCTTAAGATAGGGATAAACATTTTGCACATTAAATGGGTACCAACGGCTTGAAAATTACATTTGTTAGAAAATTTTATAATCACTATATTCAAAGAAGCCATAAAATTACTATAAAAAAAAAAAAACCTAGGAAAGTGTTTCTTTCACATTTTTTCAGATTTCTTACTTAGAGCACGCGACAGAATTTAATGGACAGCCAGTCTAAGTCATTAAGGTAAAGACAGTGAGTCTTCAATCTTTCAAAGACCAAAATACTCAACTTGAAGATCATTAATGCCCTCTGTTCAATGAGACTACTAATATTTTTCAGCTTATGCTCATGCTAAAATGCTGCACCAGGACACTGGATGTTTTTTTTTTTCCTTTGGCAACTAGATCTTTAAGACTTTCAAATGTCAAATAAAGGTAAATGGAAAAGCAGTAATAAATACATTTTAAAGACCGAATCCCAAATAATAAAGAAAACCACATTAAATGCAAATGAATTTATCTTTCAAACAATATTTAAAGATTCTTTTTCCCCTCTTTTACTTACTTGACATATCCAATTTCCATACACAGTAGACAGGTTATGCGTGTAAATGCTTGTAAAAGTATCAGCTATCAGAGATTAAACTTTCTATGTCTTGAAAATTGACTTAATTTAATGGCATATTTGTTGTTTGACATAGCATAGGTTAACTCATTGCTGCCTTAGACTGCCTCAACCCCAAGCTTATGGTTAGTTACTATCCTCTTTGCAGTCTGCCATGTAAATCTTGGATCACTGCTATTCCAAATGATTACTGCTCACTTGTAGTCATGTCCTCTACTGTCTGTCAGCCAGTCTCTAAACTCTCTGCTCTTCCTCAATTGTTTTGCCAAATCTAATCAGATCACTTAGAAGAAGATATGAAATAGCACAGGTGTATTCTCTCTCTGGCCTCTCAGGACCAGTGAGAATGATCTTTTGTACCCAGAAACGTCCTCTAGAGGCCACTGTCTGCTCTATCATCCATATCCAAGAGGTCGAATACTTTTCTCTCGGTTCACTCTATGCACGCACCAGGAACATTTCTCCCTCCTGGTTCCCTTAGAAACTGGTTCTCGCTTGGCTCTCTCCTACAATGTGACCACCCCAGTGACCTGCTGGCAGACACCAAAATGCATGTGAACATTTACATTCACTGTAGATTCTTGTTTTCTACCAACCATCTGCTTTAGTAACTTTAACATAAACTCTTCTTTGTATGACCATCATATTTACAACAATAGTACAAAATAATCAAGAAACAACATAAATTTTCTGTTTATCTGCATTGGAGGCAAACTCTGCAATATCTACAAGGACATTTCTGCCTTTATCAACTGTATGTTTGTATGTATGAATGTGAAGTTTAATGTTTTTGTGGAAAAGAACTACAGCTAATTACAAGGTCTTTCCAGAACTCTCAAACCAAAAATACTAGGCCAAGCAAGGCCTTGTACGTTATTAGCATCCAAGCTGACAAAAGGTTTCAGTAACTTTATAACTCAAAATAACTGCTGTATCATGTAGTCTAAGGTCAGGCTTATCACTGTGCCCTCAGAGATATCAGATAGATGATGATATCAGACAGATGATGGTACTTCAACCTTTTAAACTACTTTGTGCCAAGGGAAAACACAAGAGGTGTGCCTTTGCCACAAATAAGCAATGCCTTCAGAAATAGCAAGAAACTGTTCAGCCAGAACACACCAGGATGATTCAGCAAGTGAAACAAGCCCCATACTCCAGAGAGGTCTCCAACCCTCCACCACAAGAACACTCTATTAATGACACTGGGAAAATGCCTCTCTGATCACTTACTTGGCATTCAATTTTACCTTAAGACTGTAAGCAACATACAAAGGTCTGGACTCTTAGAAAGCAAAAATCATGTATGGCTTTAGAACATTGCCCTGTCCTGTTCAACATCTTGTCTTTAACTGCGCCCAATCATGGATATCTCAGAGACATTTCGGAAAACATTTGTCTTAATCATTTTTAAAAAATCAAACAAAGAACAATAACATGCAAAGGGCTAGCTGACTGCACTAAGTCCTGAAGCATGATATTGCAGAGTTACAATAACCCAAACATGTGAGATGTAATGCTGACGTCCAGGCCGGACCCAAGAATCAAATGAACAAAAAAATTTAGGTTCCCCATTCTACACACTAGTCCATTACTATCTTTCACACTTCAAACAAGCCACAGAACTTACATGTACGTATATACAAGCCAGAGGTTATATTCTGAAATTATTATCTAAATAATTTTTTCTTTCTGGTGTCCCTGCTCGTGGCAGAGCGTGTGGAACTAGATGATCTTTAAGGTGCCTTCCAATTCCTACCATTCCTACCATTCTATAATCCAAGTGCTCTTCTCCTAAGCAGTCTCAAATCGTATTGGAATAGCCTTTCTGCACAGATGGGTTAACCTTCATTTGATTAGATTCAAGTGCATTTTGCTTTATGGTCACTATGACACCAAATGATTCTGCTCTTTCTGCAGTAGTTACATATCCTCTGTAGTAATTACTAAACCGCTTTGAACTTTTTATCAAGAAAATGTCCCCATCCCTGAATGTATTTAAGAGTCATTTAGATGTGATGTTGGGAGATTTGGTGTAGGGGAAGAATTTGTGGAGTAGGGCTGATGGTTGTACTCGATGATCCCAAGGGTCTCTTCCAACTTGAATGATTCTATGATTCTATGGTTCTATGAAAATGGCTACTTCTAAACTCAGCTAGTCCAACCACCCTGCAATAAGCAGGGAAATCTTTAACTAGATCAGGTTGTTCAGTGACACATCCAACCTGATCTTCAATGCTTTCAGATATGGGACATCTACCACCTCTCTGGGCAACTTGTTTGAGTGTTTCACCACCCTCACTGTAAAAAATTTCTTTTATCTAGTCTGAAACTCCCCTCCTACATTTTAAAACCATTATCCCTTGTCCTATCACTACAGTCCCTGATAGAGTCCCTCCCCATCTTTCCTGTAGGCCCCTTTTAGGTACTGGAAGGCTGCAATAAAGTCTCCCCAGAGCTTTCTCCAGGCTCAGTAACCCCAGTTCTCTCAGCCTGTCCTCATAGGAGGGTGTTCCAGTCCTTGCCTTCTCTTCATTCCAATAGTTTTAGTATCATTCTTGGTGTTGTATTTAGTCTGTAATAAAAAAGTGCAACCAGGCCTTGACTAAAAACACTTAGAAAGTTACTAATTTCAGAGCAGTGTGTCTTAAATGAGATCCAAGAGTGAGATGCACCAGATCCTGGCTACAGGGTATCTAATATAAAGTATCTGCTAATATTTTTAAAATACTCTTAAGAATCTTACCACATCCAGAAATTAAATTGCCATGAAAACAAAAGGGGATTTTTTTATTTAGCCTATAGACAGAGATTAAGAGATAATTTTTTAAGTCCTATATCTAGAATCCTCCATCTTCAGAGGAGGTCTTAGATACATGTCATAGATCATAGAGGATGCTTGAGAAAGTCTTTGATCATTAACAATTACAAACTCCTGAAAGACTGTGGGTTTAAAATCTACATAGTCACACACATGAACAAGTTGCTCTGGAATAAGAAGTTAACTTGATCTTCTGTAATTGCGTGAATGTGAAGTTTTATTTTATGACAAATGTAAATTAAGATAATTAATTCCCTACCGAACAGGCTGAGTCCTCAGTGAAGTGGCTGAACTACCTGGATTAACCCTCATAGTTACCAGAGGAATGAAAAACACACATAGCTATAATGCAGTCTATAAAAATAATCCTGAAAATTTCCTTTGATGGCTCTTTCATTGGCAGTTGAACAGTTAGGACACTTCTCTGAAAACATTGAAGAATATGGAAGAGAAGTATCTGTTTCTACTACGGAGTCATTTTGCTGTTCAAACAACAAAGATCCGACCCAGGTTCAGATTTACTCAATGAAGAAGAAAGGAAGAGGAAAACTAAGTAGCCTGTAGTATCCTAATTACTAATGCTTGGAGTTATGCGTGAGCTCCTGCTCATCTGATGAATTGCGAGCTAAATGGTTACATCACTCACTTACGTACATCTGCATTGCATCAGCATCCATAGTGATGTTTATCACTAAAAAAAAAAAAAAAAAAAAGACCTTGAAAGACCTTGACATTTGAGTTGTAAAGTAGTTGGCATCTGCTCCTACTAATACATCTCTGCTTCTTCCCAGGAAGACATTCAGATGGGTAGTTGAGAAAGGTAAATTGCCCCAGATCACTCAACAGAAGATCACTACCTAGTTGAGAAGAAGAAACAAGCAAAACTCACTACAGCATTCAAAGTGGCAAATGCAAGGCAAATATAGACTCACACAGGTATTCTGCTCCAAGAAGTATAAACAGGTCATGTAAAAGACTAAGTACAACATAAACTCAAAGGTATTAAATGATATGCAACCATTTATCCAGTGGATATCCGCTAGATACCCATTTCATAATATCCTGGATATTAAGTGAGGATCTATGTTATGTACTGCTCAGGAGACCAGACCTTAGACCTCACAGTCCCCTTCTTTCCTCAAAATATCTGAACTGACTGAAGACCATTTCTATTTGTAATTTCTATTTCAGGTGTTAAGAATACAGGTGAAGATCTGCACTTTGAATTGAGCATTCCTGAAAACAAAGTTCAGACAGGTGTTTCCTTTGGATAATCAGCTATAAACCTTCTTCTTCCCCTTGAAAATAGGGAAATTTGTTTTCAGACTTACTGTGTCAGATGGTGATCACTGGGGGATAACAGTGAACATGGCATAGATTTTACCATCCCACAAGAATGAAGAATTAGTCCCTTTGGCTGAATGACGGTCTTGGAGATAATTAAGGGAATTCTGTCACCATCAGACAGACAGGATAAAATCACAGCTTTTACATTCAGTGAAAGAAGGGAACCAACGAGACAAGAAGTGACTTTGCAAGACAGCTGAGGCCAGCAGCCTCTCACTACAAGACTGCCAAATTCTACCCAATGCAGGATTATACTGAATAAAATATTCATTGAGCCTCTTGTGGCCTCCTGCCAAGTCTAATAGCCTTTGCTAGGCCCTTGGTGAAAAACACGCAAGAACCAGAATCCTTAGAGACATGCTAAAAAGCTACATTGAAGAAGTCTGCTCTGGACTATGTTCTTACCATCCTACTTGACACTTACGGGACGAGAGGGAGAGTACACATCTGTGCAAAGGTTTAGAATTTGGACTTCCCACAGTAGTCCTACTAGTAGCACTGCTTTCAGATATAAAATTACTTTGCCTTCAGAGCTGCCCTTTGCTACCAGAGGCAACTCTTACCTCCCTCTTCACTACTTTATTTTTTTTTAAATCAAGCTTTAGTTTGGCATGTCTGAGGGCAGAAAACTTTATATTGAGGTGCAAGAGCATGTTCTTGCAGGCTGTAAAATCTATGTAGTGCAGCATTTGACTGGATTGGTGTTTCACCTCTAAGCATTTGGTCCCTGTCCAGGTTAGGATAAAAGACACAAATTAATGTAAAGATCTTACTTATAGTCCTTGGCTTTATCTCTGTCACAGAAGCACTTCTCAGTTTTCAGGAAAATTATAGATGCTATTCAACAGTGGCATAGTAGGGGAACTGCCTGGCCAATAATACAGTGCATGAGCAGTACTGCTTGAGAGATTGCACGCTCCCACCTGCATTATACTTAGTTCTACCCAACACTAATAATTTCCAAGAGACATCTACTAACATGCATTTCCTCTCAAAATACTGACTAAAGGAGACTATCAATACAGCAAACTGATAGGATATATGTCTGTTTCACATAACAGAAGGATTTAACTTTAAGGAGTTTGTGACCTATAAAATGTTCACTGCCACTAATGATTAATTAATTAAAAAAGTGCAGACTTTTGTTCCAATTACAGTTGTTAGCCTTATTGTTGCGCTAAAGCAAGGCACTGAGCTTCCCCATGTGGGCTGTTTGGTTTGGGTATTGGTTGTTTGTTTTTTTTTTCTAATGGGAGCCAAACAAATCATTCACTATTAAAAGCTGTTTTCTGTAGCCCTTTCTCACACGTTTTCACTGCCCCTTGACTTCAGGCATCTGCCACAGCAACACCTCTGCTCATAGCACAGGAGAAAGTGAAGGGATTCATCAGAAGCAGATGCCAAAACTCTCCATGCACAGACCAGGGCAGAGTGCTTATCCACTCTCAGCTGCAGTATGACCAGAGTGCTGTCCTGGAATCTTCTCCAGCCTCAGGAGGTACAAGAACAATGTGCTGCTCAGAAGGTGAAACCCTGATACTCCTGATCAGTCTGTCTCCCACACTGCAGAAAGTGCTGATGGTAAAGCAATCACACAAGCTCAAAGGGCCAGATTTTGCCCTCAGTTATCCTTATGTCAGCTCAGTAACAGCTGTTGCATTATACAGGGCAGAAGGAGGACCTATTTTTTATAGCTTCATGCAGTCTTTTATCCAGTTATTTTCAGTTTTCAAACAAGCATTACTGAATAACAGAAACACAATTTATATGTGTAAATGGTAGTTCTGCAGAAGGAAAACAGATACATGGGAAACAGTAACATATTTCCAACACATCTACGCAAAAGACCTGATCTATAGGTCTTCAAAATCTGCCCAATAGCCAGTGTCCCGAAGAACAAAAAATGGGGTTATAGACATCTTTAAGCCACCCTGTAAAATGGAAACATGATATGGCATCAGAAAAAGAAAAGAATAGGAGAATATGGGGAAGGGAGGATCAGGGTGCATGTGTAAGTGAAAGGAAAAGAAGAAGAAAAGAAGTCGAAATGAAGAAGAAATGTCTACAATGCTTGTTCAGTACATTGAACAGACTTTTCTCTGCTGTATGCGTTATTGATGCCCCTGTGATTCATATTGCAAAATTGTATAAAAGATCTCAAAGCATTAACTAAAGTGTTACAAAATGTAAGCACCTTGGTCCATTAAGTAAATATCATTCTATCTCCTAAGCATTTACTGGGCCTCTATGTTTCATTTACCAAAATTTACAGATGGCAATGGGAGTCCTTCCACTGTCTTCAGCATTCTTTCCATCTGATACTCATGCCACAGAAGTTGAACAACTTGCCCAGTGATCCTAACATGAACTGTCGGGCTTTTTCTTTTCAGAGCAATCATCATAAATTGGTCACTAAAATCTTTAAAAGACACTAGACTCTTGCAGTGAAATCCTGGTAGAATTAAAATCAATAGCAAAAACTCCCTGTGACTCCCAGAGTTTCACCTAGAGTTTACATGCACAGGTCATGCCCACCACATTGCTAAAGCCAGCAGCAGTTAAATACTTCCAGTTGAGTACTGGAAGCACAGGTGAGCTTTCTGGGTGGCACAGCTTTGGACGTCTGAGTAAAGGAATCAGTCACTGGAAAGCGTTTATAACAGCTGATAGATGGATTTCTATATTTCTAGTGCAATTAGCCCTTAAATATGAATATGCAAACACCTGTACCCTGATTGTGATAAAAATGGAAGGATTTCCTTTTCCTGCATTGTTACGCAGCAACAGCTGCAGTCTTACAATGGTAATCGGCTTCCTGAAACCAATCAAAATGCAAAAAATTGCACAACTTGGGAGAAGAACTATGCAGTATTTATATATGCAGCATTACAGCAGTTTGATCATCTGAGGCAGCTCAGTTTCATCACAATTTTGACACAGAATTGCTTATAGTGAGCACAGCAACCTTATGCAGGGAAGTTCTTGTCACTAATAGACCACTACGCTAAATTACCAACCAAAATGTGCATGTTTATTTGCAATCAGAGTTTGGCCACAGGATCTACTATCTCACGCAACAGTTGCTTTGCTTGTCCTGAAGCTCTCTCTGCCTGTTGCAGAATTTTTTCTTTTTTTCAAATATTCAACAGGGTCAACTATCATCTTGTGTTCTGTCTCTCCTCACCAGCTCAAATTATTTGCCTTCTCTATTTGTCTAAAGAATACAGGATCAATCTTTAAATACTAACGAGTATAGTTTGCCATTCTCTTTGGACATATACAGCAGAGGTCCAACCAGTAATCAAAGCAGGGAACGAGCTATGCCACCACTGCAAACATGTACAGGTGCTGAGCTACGTTTCACTTCTGGATCTCTAAATTCCCATCACAAATATTGGATGTAAGAAAATTCTCATCCTTTACTGCAGCTGAAAGAAGCAGCCTGCTTACAGATCAATCTCCACAAACACACAGCTCCATCCCTCATCCCTTGATGAGGACATTTACTAGGGAAGAGGACATTTACTTACCATATTTGAGGAACCTTCCCTGAAGTCCTAAATCAGTTGATAGCCTAGGCACTACCAAAATACAAATATTAAACAGCCAATAGATCCCAATGACTGTAAGTAGCTCTAGTATTTACATGGAGATTGACTCGGTGGCACCATTGCACCTTGCTTACTGTTCTCCTGCTTTCAAACCACAGCTCCTCCTTTTAACTGGAGACAGAAGAGAACCGTCCAGTTCCGAATCAAAGAGCAGCTTCACTTTTCAAAGATTTGTCTATTTTACAAATGTGTTAGCTAGAGTAAACAAATAATGAAAAATAGTTGTCTTTCTAAAATTGTCCATTATGGTAGCCCTAGACTAGTCCTAGTCCCAGACTATCATTGCTACCATGATGCAACGAATTCTGCTATCTGTGTAAAAATTTGCATATATTTTTATTAGATTTTGACTTGCAGTCTTGCAGCATTATTTTCCCTAACAAAACTTCCTTAGTTCTCAAAGTGTTTGCTTTCTAAAGAAACTGACCAAAACCAACACTGAAATGAACCATAACTTAAACTTTTTTCACTTTGCACCTCGATAAATTAGTCAGCACAAAGTTCCACGCTGCTGTGACTAGACCATTACCAGTATCTGCAGCAGCTGGCTGGTCGCCGCTCACTCCGTGTTTATTGAAAGGCAGGATCAGCCTCATACATTAGCCAAATCTTTTAGTCTCACTTTCTTGCACTGCTTTTTCTTTTAATATTTCTCTGGTTTTCTTTTGCAGCTATGCACTCCCAAGAAAAAGGACCTCAAGCCCATCGCTTTGTCCCAAAGCAAGATCAAATAGCTCAGTTTGTCTTACTTCATTACTAAAAGTATTTTTTCTGCCTTTTAAGACAAAACCTTTCTTTTTTTTTCTACCCTTTATCTATATAACTGAGTAACCATGTAGTTTTTCGTAGGATACAAGAAATAAACAGTGTCACTCATTCCAAGAATGAGTAACAACCTTAGCTTGTAAGTACAGAGACTGACATATTCCTACACTTTCATTTCAAGAGTATTTTTAGCAAAATCATACATTCAGGAATTTTATAATTAACTAACACTTCTGCTGAATTTTCAGCTTGCCACAGAGATCCACACCCATACATTACAAAAATCATAGATGATTACCATTGAAACTGTCTGGAATGATGAGAGTACACTGAGTCTTCAGTATGCAGTACACTGTACATCAAAAAAGATGTCCTGGTTTGGAATAGCTTATCTTAATCAATCCCCAGCACAGCATCATTTGAGGCAAGCGGTAATTGTGCCTCACCTACAAGTTTAACAGTGTATCCTATCTTACAAACAGTGGGCCTGATTCTTGCCTTGAACATAGTGATGTAAAACAGGTATGATGATGGAGAGTTCAGGAGGATGGCATCAATACGCAAGATGACTACACAGTCTCTGTAACTATACACAAACGAACCTCCACCAGTTTTGGCTTTGTAGGTATTGATAAGGAGAGCACAAAGAATAATTATGCTGTTTGGGTTTTTTTCAGAACACTGCCCCGTAATTGTTTCACTGAAATCCACAGTGAGAGACAAGGTTTAAGTTGTATTTCCCACAAGTTCACCAGGTAAATTGGCACCATGTTCTTCACCCAGAGCTGACCTTGACTCACAGTAAAACTGCAGTCTTGTCTCTACAGGATGTCTAACATGCATATGCTACTCTTGCTAGAAGCCCAAGTCATGAAACTGAACACCTTGTGCTAAGTGCTGTAAAAACACACAAGAAAAAGATGGTCCCTGTAGAAAAAGCACACCTGCTTTGTCAGTCATAGAGCCTTAAAAATACAGCTTCAAGTGATTTCACATCTCACTATCCCCTATGACTCTGTCTTTATCTCACCTTGACATTGCTGAGAACAATTTCATTTTGACTATGAGTGCAAAACAGATGTCACTGCATGTGTGAGATCATGTGAAAAAATATCAAAACCTTAAAGGTGAGTGAAGATTCTATAAACTGCTAAATCACGTCAAACAGAAGAGTATTTTGAAGTTAGAAATGTGCCTGAAGGCCTGCTATAAAAAGTTAGAACTTTTTGTGAAAGAAGCTCTGTCTCTTTAAAAGGCCATCCCAAATTTTGATTTCCAATTTAAACTATAAATTGTATTTTTTTTAATTAGTAATTACATTTGTATCTCTACTCTGGGTTCACACCTGACATTCTGCCAAGCCTGCAGTCCTTTCCAAGTTATTCAAGTTCTTCTTGCAGCAATACCTAGATACACTCAAAACTAAGTAAAATCACCGGAAACGCTGAATTTACACTAGTGCTATAAAGAGAAGATTTTGATCCCTAGTGTCCTAGTTGTGTCCAAGGGGATTTTTGTCTCTCTAAAGTGAACTGAACCCACCCGTCTCCTATGCACAGCAAACAAAATAGAGTTATATTTTTCCATTTTATTGTTGTAACACACAGCTCAGTGTCATCTGTGAATCCTAGAATGCTCAGGGTCAACACCAACCAGTATAAAGGTAAGCAGGAAACGGAGCAGCATGATATTTTGTTATAGAAACCTAAAAATTACTTGCTTTCATTATTCCACAGCATCACTACTCATATTAAAACAAATGTATTCCTTAGTACAAAGTGAATACCTATTAAATAACAAACCAATCTGAACTGTCCTACCCCAGTTCCATTTCTGAGTTGTGTTTACTGAAATACACAGCTCCCTGTTTTGTCCTACTCCTCTAGACATTATGTCTTTTCTTCACCCTTTTTACTTTAATTTATGTGATATTATAAAAGAACTTAAAATGGGAAGGACTTGTTTGGCCAACCATAGCATCTCCCCATTGATACTGAACTGATTCCTGCTTTATCTTTTCTAACTTGCAATAGAAATGCGTTTCTGTGATTAAAGCCAGAATGATTTTTCAGAACAAAGAAAGTAGGTAGAAGGTTTCCTAAAAGATATTTTTCAGTGATGCTGGGCTTCAGCTTCCATTCTCCTCCCACCCTTCTGACCTGTGCAGATGTTGTGGATTCCCTTTCACCACCTGATCCAACAGAAGAGTCAGCTCTTGGCCCTAGGGATGTTTCTATTCCCAGTGACATGTGGAGATGCCAGAAATAAAATTACCTGTACATGGCAATATCAGGTGAAGTCAGTATAGCTATAGCAGCGTACTCCATACTCTGTCATCACATTTAAACAGAGTTACAGAATCTGATTTAAATATAATTCCTATTACTCTCACAGCCTCTCTTGTGCTTCCACAATAGTTGCATGCTACTGTGTAGACTGAACTTTGGACTTTATTATGTCTCTCTCCTGATTTGAACCCCTTTGAGAAGATGATTGGACTGGACCTCCAAATATCCTTTCCAATAAAATTTTTCTTTGATCTTGTAAATTACATACAATATGGTCTCTATAGCAAAATAAGCTCTTGGATGAGCTGTTACCTACAAGGACTAGCTGTCACAAATACTGTTTTATTTTTGACATTAAATAAAGCACTGTTGCTTCTATACTTCTTTATTTCTTTAATCAGCATACAAAGTTTTAACATTTTATTAAGGCATGTTAGGTGCAAATGTTTTACGTCATTTCATCATAATATGTTATCCCAAGTGCTTAACCATCAGCTTGCTCTCAAACAAAGCCTACTTGCACAACACACAACAAGTGAAACATGCATTATGCTTTATTCAACCAACTGGATTCCTTATCTTGGTAAGTCTGTCAGCCTTGTAAAATTTCATGCTCCAGATTGTTACCTGTTTTTTAAGAAAAGAAAAAACGAAAAAAAAACCCACAACTGAGGATGTGCTCTACCACCTTGCACTTTCTACAGCTGTTCCCACACAAAGTGAACAGCTCTGGTATATTTACACACCCTGTACCCATGCTTGGCCATTTTGATGGAGACATACTATTACTGGTTTACTGACAAATAAGTAGACGACAGAACAGAGAGAACAGTCATTGAATGGAATGAGAATAGACTCATACCCCTCAACCCTGTTCAGCAGGCAAAAGCTAGTAAAGATTTGTCTTAACACTTTTATTCCCTTTATTCTTTTTCAGATTACTTCTCAGGTGGTACCATCAAACCAAAACTCCTTCAAGCACAGATCTAAAAAACAACATCATACTATTCACCACCATCAAGGGGAGCCTGTTCTTATTTTCCCTCCTCACTTTCTTTTCCTTGGTGGCCCATAGTAACAAGCTTTAAATAAACAAAAAAAACAACCCTAAAACTAGTGAGTAGCCTGGGTTAGAAATGCTCATGTTAACACTTGCAAGTTTGCCCTCATGCCAGACTATCAATTTGCAAAATACCTTTTGTATCAGAAAAGTTGCAATGACTGTTACTAACACCTGGAAAAGGGCAAAAAGGGCAAAAGGATCAGGATAACAGTGTGCTGCAAAGCAGTGTACAGCTAACTTAAATCCAAAGCTATCTATAATTCACAAAAACATTTCACAAGACAAAAGAAGTTGCACAATGTTACACAAGCAATGAGGTGTATCCAAATGTATTTGCTATATCCCTGCCATACAGTGACAAACCAGGAATCTCTACAACTGTAAATGAGCCTCAAGTGATTATAGTTATTTTATTGAAAACAATTTTTTGACCACACAGGCTCAAATGCAAATGCCTAATGTTGAGAGAATCCCCTTCCTCTCCTGTCTCCTAACCAGAGGCATGAGGCTTTCCAACAGTACCTGCTGAAATGCTTGGAAAAACAAGCCCCTTTGGCAGAACACAGGGAGGTACAGATCTAAGTCACGATGAACTAAGAAAACTTGTAGGTGACGGTCCCACATAAATCTTTTCAATTTCAGCTCCAGAAAAAAAAAATTGACTATGAGATTAATTTACTCGTTTGTGTTCATTTAAAATGAGATGTTTGGCAAATCAAACAGTAGTGAAGTCATATGAGTTTAACCGGATCATTTGATTTAAGCAAAACTATTTTGCATTTAATTTTAGTTTATTTTGTAACGTAAGTTAAGGAAGTACTAACAAAGCCATTTCTAATAGAAAATCAAATTATTTCATTCTTGAGGGAGAAGTTCTAGTCAATATGCAGTTTACTTTCTCTCAAAACTTCATTTAAGTGGTGAACTTCATCTGATTCAAACACTTAGGTCCTAACTCTGTAAACATTGAAATTTTACCTACGAGCAGCCAGATGAAGAGACATATAAAGTTCAATATGAGCACCCAGGTGAACGTGTCATATAAGAATCAGGATTTTATTCTGCTATGTTCTTGTCTATAAATAGACGCCTTGTTTTCTAAAGCGTAAGATCTCTCCCAATGTTCCTGGCAGACATCTGCAATTTGTAATATATAATGTGGTTGGTTCTCAAGATTTGCAGCAATACATTCAAACTTACTTATCGTCTTGTATGATGCATGTAAGACCTTACATACTTAAAGCAGTTGTATGCTCTTCATTTCCATGCAGATTTTTTTAATTATGTGAGTAAATTCTCTGTGCACAGTTGAAGGGAGCAAAAAAAGCTAGTATGAGGCATGCACTACTTAGTAAAGAGAAAGGTTGATTAATACATACATCTTATGCCTTTCAATTTGACACTGTTTTGACCATTAGTGTTTCAGGCTACCTGTAAACAGGTGCAGCAACCTGCCTCTGGAGAGGACAGTAAAATACTTCTTGGCATATGTAATGGGTGTGATACCTCTTGGGGAAGGTTGTTTTTAAGCTTACCATAGCCAAGGGGATAACAGCATCACAGCATTATATGGGGTTGGAAGAGACCTCTAGAGATCATCTAGTCCAACCCCTCTGCCAAAGCAGGTCCTCCAAGAGCAGGTTGCACAGGAACGTGTCCAGGTGGGTTTTGAATGTCTCCAGAGACAGAGACTTCATCACCTCTCTGGGCACCCTGTTCCAGTGCTCTGCCACCCTCAAAGTAAAGAAGTTCCTCGTCATGTTTAGATGGAACTTTTCATGTTCAAGTTTGTGCCCATCCCCTCTTGTCCTGTCACTGGGCACCACTGAAAAAAAGACTGGCCCCATCTTCTTGACACCCACCTTTTATGGATTTATAGGTGTTTATCGGACCCCCCCCTCAGTCTTCTCTTCTCCAGTCTAAAAGACACAAGTCCCTCAGCCTTTCCTCATAAGAGAGATGTTCTAGTCCCCTCATCATCTTTGTAGCCCTTTGCTGTACTCTCTCCAGCAGTTCCCTGTCCCTGGTTGATCAAGAAACTACATACACCAGTGACAAGCCAAACTCAAATTTCACATTCAGACCTTTGGGCAAAATGGTAAAGCAATCAAGAATTCAATTGATAAAGCATGGATTAATAATTATATTCTAAACGTAATTGCTTTGAAAGCCATGCTGGAAAAGTTAGCAGCTGAAAAACCTAGGAACTAACACAAGATGCATTCTTCCCCTGAAGAAATTCTCAATGACTTCAGTGAAACAGGATTAGGCCACTGGCTCTGTAAATGTTGCCATGCAAATGCATTGTCTCCTTGTACTAATATAGCTGTCTGGCAAATTCTTTTTGCTGTTACCATGGCTCTAACATTTTGATGTTTCAGCAGAAAAATAACAGTTAAGTGGATGTGTGAACACTGACTGAGACATTTTTAGTCATTTTAGGGTTACAGCTAACAGTGGGGTCAAAATACCTTCTTTAAAAATGTTAAGCTATGATCTGAAATCTGTCTTTCTCATATATGAAAAATCATAATATCAAAGATTTTTTTTTTCAGAAAAGCTACTGATTTTGCTTTCTCGGTTTACAGTCCTCAACTTTTTTTTTTTTTCTCTTCATCCCTCAGCTGGCCAATAGGAGGGACAGGTTGGATCTCCTGACTTACTTGCGTCTTTACACCAAAATACTACAAATGAGTAAGAAAAGGCCTCTATTTCTCCTGCAGCTAATTATTTTAAAGCCCAACCTACAGCAGAAACCTTTCCCAGTAACAGCTGGACCATTCAACAGCTCTTGGGAGCACAGTTTGTCTAGGATTTGTGCTATCTTGAATCATGGAATCAGAAAATATTTCAAATTGGAATCACCAATCCCTGCTCCTCACAGGACTGCCTAAAACTAAATCATATGACTAAGCGCATCACACAGATGCTCCTTGAACTCTATGGAGGCGCTTATGAAGGCCATACAAATACAGTGTTGTCCACAAATTACTCTTCTAGATTAAAACATTTTGGAATTCTGGGCAGTTAATGTAATTTGCAGACATTTTGGGGGTAAATACTAGGCAATGCACTGTGGGACCCCAGAACTCTACCTAAGGAATTTTAAGAGTTTAGACTCAGCTTCCCCCAACTCCTGCTTTCTTCGTGCTTTTTTCTTCCTTCATTTCCTCATTTTCATGCTTTCAGTTTTCCATATGCAGTCTATAACAACATTAGAAACATATATGGAACAAATCAGTAGACTCTCTTTTATAGGGTAGTACCTGCTTTCCCTGCATGTGTTGAGCTTCAATTTTATCAGCAAATTTTTCAAGAAAGAAAGGAAATTGAGGAGAAGCAGATGATGGATGCAGAAAATAAAACTTGCCATGAAGTTCAAGTATTCCCCAACTGGTTAAACACAGTAAGACTCATGACATTTAGCCTTTGAAAATGTAACATGGTCAATAGCAGAAGTAAAACTTTCAGATACAGGAGATTGTAATTCCAGTTCCTGTAACGGTGTGTTGAGTTTATATCAACTTTTCAATGGAAATGCCTCAAAATCAAAAGCATTTATACCTTCAGAAACTAGTTGTGTACTGGCTCTGGGACCTATAAAGCATGAAGCTACCAGTGCTTAGCAACTTGGTGTTGACAAATCTATAGTGAACATTATTATAAGGAGGTAAAAACTGTGATTCTTGCAAAGTGTATGAAAGCAAGAAAATTTGTAAGCAAGGTATCCCATTTCCACTTCTCCTAACTTCCAAGTACATAAACACAAATAAGACTTTTGCATAGTTGCATGGAACAATGATGGCTCATTAAATTCTGAGCAACTATGAATTCTATGTAAGGTTCATATTTTTTTGAACCCTTTTGCAATATCAGTCTCTAGACCGCAATATTTATAAAGATACAATTAGTTTGTTAACTTTAATTCTGCAAAAGCTGCTCTATCTTTTATTTCCTAGTTCCTGAAGTGATTTACCTGGCATCTGGAAACAAAGATATAGGAATTGTTCAATGGCTTCTAATGTATATTCAGTAAATTAAAAACGCCTCTAACAGCAAAAAATGAAGATGCCTTCAGTGAGAGAAGAAAGACTAGTGATTCTGAACACAAAAGAGCAATTATAGGAGTCAATCTGAATACAATTTCTGGAAGCATCAGAAGCATACTCTAATACGTGTTATTGGCAGCACTGCTTTGAATCTGCTAGTTCTGCTCTTTGAGTAAGCTATACTTCTGACTGCTAAAAAATTGAATTTTAAGTTAACCACATTTTACTGAATTTGGCAAGAAATACAGGTACAGGAAAAGGGTGTTCTGTATCAGTTTTTTAAACAAAACAAATACATCACAGTTTTCACAAAATAAAAATTTATTAACTGTAACAAACAACATATAAAATGACAAAAAGTGCAGGGTGCATGAGTCATTAACATATGTGCACTCTTGTCATATGCCCTTATTTTCCACTGGAGTTGGCTGGAATTAACACTGTGGCAATCTGTGCTGGCTCTTGGACAAGTAGGAGGCAAAGAAAGAAGGTATTTGGGAAGAAACCTGCTCCACAGGGCTGTCTATGAAGCATAGTGAATGCTGCAGTGAAATAACTGAGTGTTTTGTTCCATACTGCTTCGAAGTGCCCATATTTGCTAAATCAGGATGCTCTTTCTTCAAGGTAAAGTATTCAAGTGTGCATTTTCTTCAGGGTGTTGTGTCACAAAGGCCAAACCAACCTATGGAAAGGATCTACCCTTTTCTTTCTTCTACTTATCATCTGCTCCTCTCAGCCAAGGTCACTCATATGCAACAACAAAACAAAAAAGGCATTGTTAGATTGGAAAGGTCACAAAAATCTTTTCCCACACACGTTTTTTTTTCCTCATAAAATGAGAAATGGGTCAGCCTCATGGTGGGCAATTTAGAAAGCCCATCAATGATGGTTAGTTTAAGTCCCTCACCTTTTGAAGAGCTGGCATACAGGGTATGGACTACCACATCTACCAGCTGTAAAAACATGGCAGTAACTATGACTGAACAAGCAATGATCTGTTCATAAAGTGCAGGGACCCCTGAGAAGGTTCTTCAGAGCAGCTGGAGTTCACCCAGACACGTTACCAGCTCTTTTGTAACAAACACTTCTCCAGAGCTGATGAAGTTGGAGCAATAACACACTATAAAAGAAGAATTAATACAGGCCCTCCAAGTTTGAAGAATACATGCTGAAAAATGCTGACAGTGTCCTGAAGGTAAAAAGGGGATGTTCATGCAAACATCAACCAGAAAATACAGAAATGAAAATGGGTAACTGCTGTTGTTTAATTCAGTGAGCAGGTTGTCTGAACCAACAACAAAATGTCTCTATTTGCTTTCCCTGAATAAAAAATTAATGTTTTGAATTTGGTTTCATCTCAGAAAACAATGGACTGTGTATATGAAGGTTCATACTACACATCTACATTTTATTCACAGAAAACACAGTCTTATGTTTCCCACCTGTTTTAATGGCATAGTAAGGTATCTGGTTCAACGCCATTGCTTTGGCCCTGCGTTCAAAGAAGGGATATTTAATCACAGAATTTCTACATGCTCACATACATTTATATGTATTAGCATATATTTATGAATACTGGGTGTGGTCTAGTCTATTTTAATTTATGATTGACAGTGCATATAGGAGTGGTGTTAAAATAAACTGGCCATGTAAAAGGCATTTTCTTTGTTCATTGTCCCCTTATAATTAGGCACTACTCTAACACAGAGATGGAAGAACTGAAGAGAATGGGTAAATTCTTAAGCCAGTGAAAGAAAGTTTAAAAAAAAATAAATTAAAAACAAACTAGCAAAAGTAGCATATGCAAATAAACCTACCTACCTGAGCTTCCTTTGCTTTTCCAGCTGGTTTTTGGGTTCATGAAGTGCTCCTGACTTCCATCCAAGTATACCTCCTGACTCTTCTGTGTATCCCTTCTCAACAAGCTTGCAGTCCATATCCATTTATGAGGATCTTTTTCTTCTCTTTTTTGAAGCCATATATCCAATGGTCATAGAGTTCTGATTTTCTTTAACAGCAAACTGTGTATACTGGTCAATAGGACCTCAATTTTTCCACTGGCAGCTTCCTTTTAATTGAATGTTTGATTATTTTTCCCTGCCATAACACTGTTACTCATTCCTCTTATTACAGCCTCAGCATCTTTTACTTCCAATGTCCAAAAATCATCTTAGTTCTTGAGATAATGCTGCAGCCTGGGCTGCATCTACTATCCCTGAGGACCGAAGTATGCTACTTTCCTCGAATATGGAGGTCCAGTAATTCTACATAATTATACCCTTAAGCTCAGGTAGATCCAAACATGCAGACTATTTTAAAAGGCTGGGAAAAAAATGTTTTTTTCATCACTGGAGGTGATGAAATACAGAGCTTGATGAAAACTGGAGTCTAAGATTGGGAGCAGAATGGTCACAGCCAAAGGGTCAGAGGATTACAAAATTCTTGATGAACTTTTTGTTTCTGTTAGTAAGTAACATACTGCCTGTGCAGGCATCTTAACCCCTGCTGGAACAGATAACTTTATCTATTAATTTGACCTATGTAAACTGTGTGTACTTGCTAGCAAGACCCAGAGTGGATTTTGTGTGTGCATGTGCTGAAAAAAACACAAGCCTTACTTTGTAGTGTCAACTCCAAGCCCAAGGAGTTTGCTTCTGTAGGTTTTTAAATCAGTCAAACTACGCTGCCTAACCAAGACACTGTAGAAATACCATCCTGAATTCATAACAACTTGGCTTAGACATACCAAGAGCACTATAAAGATACACAGAAAATAAAAAGCCTCGCACTCAATCTTATCATTTTCTGCGATGTAACAATTCTATTTCTTCCTAAAGAAACACATACTCAGAAACCAATCCTGAATATTTATGCTTGGGACAGGACAGCCACGATGTATGCAAAGTTGTTACAAAAACAGTTTCATATTTAAACATGGGCCTTTTCCTCTTCAGACAACAGAGGAACTGATTGCTAGTATCTCTGAAACATTATAAAAACAAATCACCAGTGCTTATTTAAAAGCTGGACTAGCAAACGCTACTCAGAAATCCAGAAAATCAAGACATTTGATTTAACAACTAATTCTGCGGAAGGAGATAAGAAATAAAGAAATGAGCCACTGACTCACAGTATCACAAGAGGCCTGGGGAACCCCTTTCAAGGGTATTCCTGACACGAGAGAATGCCCTGCTGCAGCACTGGAAGGAATGCCAGAGCATCCACTCCAAAAGAAAGAACAAGCAGACCCTACAGCTTATCCTCATAAGAAATCTTGGATATCTTCTCTTTCTGCATTTTGGCTATTTTATTTGAACCAAGGAATTGTTCAGGAAGTGACAAAGATAGACTAGGTTAAATGCTGTAACATGGCACTTATCCACACCACATTAGGCAGAGGAACACTAAAATTAGGCATAAAATTTTATTCCCTAGGTAATATCCTCTAGTATTGTCTAGAGACAGGAGGAGAAAAGGGAATTTCCCTTGGAAAAATAAAGCAAACTAATGATATGCCATATAAATATTGTGGCATTACATCTTTCAAGTGAGTATCACCATTTCTATTGGGGGGAGAGGAAGTGAAATAGAACCTCACCAGAGAGACTGGAAAAAATAAGCCAATCAGTGAGCAGTCTAAAGGCTTTATTGAATGGTTATTATTCTCACCTTTACATTCGGTCTGTAAACAGCCTTATTAATTACAAAAATATGAGAAAGTGAGAAGATGTTTTCTTTTGATTATACTGGAGCTGCACAAGAAAAATGTTTGGCTCTAACACTCTGTAAGAAGGTATTATAGGCCTGATCCAAAGCTCATTGCTGACTTTCCTTTGGGGTCAGAAACAGGCACATGCAAAGTAGGAATAAAACAGCAGCCTCTTAAAACCTATTGTGAAAATAATTTTTAAAAATTACTGCTTTGCACTGATTCTGTTCACCACTGCACCTAGTGATGGACAGCACTTGCCAGATCCAGACTGAAACAGCTGAAGTTACGCCAAGAGTACACAGATCCATGGCATACCATGCCCTTTTTAATCAACTTTCTGATTAAAAAATGCCATGCTGACATGAGGTATGACAGACATATACCTTTAATACTTCACAAAATAATAGACCCTGGTGCTGGTTTGGTTGAAAATCTGTGGTCTTACAGATGTTTATGAGTTTGCCTGGTACAGAGCTATAATCAATTTGGTTATAACAGACCCTCAAGATACATAACATTTATCCTGAAGGAAACTGGTTTCTGAAACCAATTGCCCAGATCCATTAGGCTGGTGGGAGTTTCAGCAAACCAAAGGGTCCACTGGCAGACGCAACATTGATTTCTTAATGTTTACAACCTACCAGACAGTTCTATACCAGACCTGATATGATAGATCTCTGTGGGGCGCCCTGCAGCCTTGGTTATTTCCACCAAGTTGGCTAGTTTCATTACTTGGTGACTGTGGTCCACATCTGCAGCTTCAGTGCAAGCATACTGAACTAGTACATACCCTACAAATCTGATCTGAGATCAGATTTTAAATCTGATCTACTAATGATGTTTACTGTTTTCCTGACTAAAAGTATGATTCTTTTTAAGGGATCAAAAATCCCATTGTGGTTTTTGTCTATCTGTCTCCACATCCTATTCCCCCTCCCAACACAAGACATTCCCCCTTCATCTCAGTTTCATTACATTTTGCTGCTCTGTGGCTACAGCAGGCAGAGTGGTTCTAATCAAAGCAAAATACTGTGAAGGTTTCTAACTAGATAATCTTTGTCAACAGCCTACAAAGGCTTTGATTTGCTTTCCTTGTGACTTTTTAATCTGGGATATGTGAAAAGATGATGCTATTTGGTCTGCACCCATTTTCATTCCACAGAAGTCTGGCTGCACTTGTTTAAAACATCATTGATAATCTTATTAGCATTTCTCATCACTCCTATTATGTGAAAGAAAAGGTCAGTGAGTAAATCTATAGCCATAAAGTTTTCTTGTACTGTACTATCAAGAACTTCACATCTTTATTCAAAGTTGTTCATCATGATGCAAACATTTATCAAGTTCAGGCAAACTGATATTAAATTCAGTATTTCTATAAGGATATTCAGTGTTGTATGCATATTTAATATCAAAGTACTTTTCCACCACTGAATCTCACAATAAAACAATGACAGTGCTCAGAGTTGATAAAGAAATAGGTTCTACCACAGAGAACTTTGTTTTATAAATATGCTTGTGCAATGCACATAAGAAGAAATGCATACGCTGATTTCCCATGGAAATGCTAGTGGATGGGAATTACATTTTCATGCATTTGGAGTCCACATAAAAGCCTGAGTGGTGCAAAAGAACAGTTTTCAAGATAGTACCTTTTTTGCCATTCATATAGCAAAGTTTATACACCTAGCTAATAAATTGCTGCATTTGTGTATGCATGTATACGTGTGTCATCAAAATACTCTTTTGCATATCTTATTCATCTTGTCAACACAAAAGTTAAACTAAATAGAAAAGAACAGGAAAAAAAAAAAAGAGACACTCAAAAAGGGTTCTTAGTAAATCTAGGAAAATAATACACCTCTGAATACAATGAAGTAGCTCCTCTTCTTTCTTAATTGTCTTTGTCTCCAAACACACAGTTCTCAGTTCTATAATATATAAAACTGTAGAGTAAAACAACAAAGTCATATTGTGAACTAAGAACTAGCCCGATAAAATTCATGCCATTTTTTAAAATATGGGCATATAACCGAGTATTTGAATCTAAACAAAGAAACCACTGCAAATGTTTAGTATTTAAAAATTGCTCTTGTTGGTTAAAATATAAGGAGGGGGGAGAAGGAGGAAAACATTCACTCTCCAGAAAGTTCAGGCTGTAAAATGCATACAAAATTTAATTTTCTCTTAGATTTGTTCAAAACATACCAAATTCTACATTTACTCATTGTAATCACTTATTCTTCTCTTTGTTTCACTTGATAAATCAATATATAATTTTAAAAAATATATAATCATTACTTTTTTCCCAGAGAACAATCCTGTTTCATTGCTTACTGTCTTATATCTCGGTATTTCTAATGTTAGGAGTGTTGTGTTGCCATCTCAATTGTTTTTAAATGTGTCATATTGCGAACAAGTATAAACATTCACCAGACTACACCACCAAGTTTAACCTTATCATTCCAAACTTAAAGAACCTTGATAAATCATCAGAAGTACCTGCTAACTGCCTACTAAGGGTTAAGAGTTTGTTCCATTTTTTTTGTTTGTTTGTTTGCAGAGTGACATGACAAAGACTTTTATTTGTTTGGTAATTTTTGAAAATAAACTATCACACAAAACTGAAATGGCAATTAAAAGAAAAAGAGAGAAGGTAAAAACTAAGTATCATTCGGAACCATATGCTGTTGTTCTCCTAAACAACATAATTAAAGGTAACAAAAACCCCACATCTCTCCAATTAAAGCAAATCATTCCTTAAACTGTCCTACAATAGTCACAAGAACTATGTAAAGACAATTAAAGGATAATAATTTCTACCTAACCCCAACCTTAACTGCAGTTTCAAAATTAGGTCAGTTAAAATTAAAATCACCATTTTTAAGGAGATTAAGAATCATCAAAATTGAATAAAAATATTCCTAAATGACTACATGAAAAAAAAATCCAATGTAACTAAATGATAAAGCCACCTCATATTTTATACACAGCATCAGAATTATATAAGAAATAGCTATAATGGATGCTCTGTTCGGGAAGTGGAATTCCAGTCTGACTCAGTGCTATTTTTTGGCAAAAAAGATATGTAATTCAAAGATAGCTGTTTTATTTTCTTCTTTTGTTTTCTCCTTTTAATAAAGAAACCTTTATAAGGACACATACATAACGGAGATATTTTGAGCTACGAGAATCACTAGTAATTTGTCGATCAATAACTTCGGGTTTTAGCATTAGTAGTGAGTTTGTGTTAAATAAGCATTTTTTTTTCCTTTCAATCAAGAAAATGCATACCATACCAATCAAAACTAATCACATCTGAGCTTTCATTGAAAGAGTAGTTGCTAATTTTACAGGTCTGCCCACATTGTTCTAGAAAATAGGAAGCCGAAATCTGACATTTCCAGCAGACCTTATTAAAACAACAGCCACTGAGAGCTCGATCCCGTTTTCCCTGGGAGCAATGTCAAACTCCCCGTTGACTTCAGAGAGACCAGGATCGGGCCCTGAGCTGCTCAGCCTCCTCCACCTCTATACACAGGAGGATGTGTTGAGGAGCTGGGGTGGAAAAAGTACAAAACCCAGCTATTCTTTTGTTAACCACCCAAAGAGTTGAACTTTCCATTACTTTGTGAACAACAGCAAAGTGCCGTGCAAACAACAACGATTAAAAAAAAAGGACATATTTACCTTGAGGGAATAGCAAAGGGAAAGCCGTAGAATTGAAAAAAAAAAACAAAACAAAACAAAAAAAAAAAAGTAGTCCAAATGAATTATCTACGCATGCAGTCCAAACGTGCACCTTCAAGTAGGCCACAGTCTGTCAAGCAGTCGCCTCGGCACCAGCCACCCTGCCTTCCATCTTATGAGATTCACCCAGAAAACTGACAAACCTGCTCCACGACAACAAAACTCTCCTAATGCTTTTGAACGCCCACCATTTGTTCTCCATTCATCCAATCAACTTTCCACTGCACATCTTCTCCTGCAACTGAGGCTCAGAGGCAGGATCCCTTCTCATCTGTATGCTAATTATTTTGCCACATGGACAAAAGTAATAATGCTTTCAGACAGGAAACCAACGGGCCTGAAATCGAAGGCAGAAATTAATAAGTTGCCACCACTGAAAGCTGAGAAGGCGGGCATGCGTGCAGCTCTGTGGCTGATGGATCAGCTGTACCCTCCATTTAAGAGCAGCAGAGAGGCGACGGGCGGGAAGAAGCCTCGGCAGCGCAGCATGCATCAAGCCCAGGTTCCCTTAGAGACCACATTACTGCAGCAGAACAGCATCCGTAGCAGATCGCTGACTTACCCCGCCTCAGACCCGCATCCTTTAAGCAGCGCGACGCGCGTCCACGTCCCTGGCCCCGCCGCGCGGGTGCCGCTGCCCGCCGCGGCCGCGCAGGCCCAGCCCCGCCGGCGCGGCG